>CAJQZM010041021.1:15230-36280 GCA_907164665.1 Colias nastes | reverse complement strand
AAAAAAATAAACTCTAAAAAGTCTATGCTTTTTTTTTAGAAATTTTTTTAAGATGGTCAAGTCGAAATTCCTCAAAAGATCTAAAAAAAATCATAACTCCGAAACTATAAAAAATCGCGGAACATACATGGGGGTGATTCGGATACTCCACAACATACCGGACCTAAATTTTTTTTTGTGACGTCAATTGACCGGCCACCCTGTATATAAATATTCATACTTCATCATCCTCATCATAAACCAAATGAGAACTATAACATAAATTTTATTATGTGTAAATAACTTCTGTACAAATAGGCTCTCGTCTATGAATTATTTATTGAACTTAGAATACATAATACATAAACCAACTTGTGGGAATAGTCGTGTTGAGAGAAATCATGGAAAATATATTTAAGTATCAAAAATGGGGCTCGGAATCTAAAATCTAAATTATATTGGTGTTTTTGCCGTACTAAATGTGACAGATCATTGGATTACTAATTATTATTATTAATTTAAATTGTAAAGTACTGTATAGCAGTAGCTATGGTGAAATTGGATAATTTTCAATACTTCTAAACGTATAAGTGGGAAGGATTTGTAAAGGAAAATAGAATATTTTGGTTATTTAAGAGAAATAAGTGGTTGTTTACGAGTATTGAAAATTTTGCCATTTATGTATTAATAAGTGTTTGTATGGAAATATGTTATGTTTTTGAAACTCGGAATGTAACTTATGTGAGCCTGAGGATAATAAAATTAATTATAAACATGTGCATTTTTTGTTACCTATCTTTCGTAACCTCCACTCCCTAAAAAAGCCGTTATAAACGATTGCGATGAAAAAGTGATTCAAAGTAACGTTCTTAATTAGACGAAGGTGCCAGAATTTTGAGGAAGCCATATTTTTCTGAAATTTCACTGTTCTTATTAAATTAATCTCATATCAAAAACCATGACGCTCAAAAAGCAAAAATAGTTCACTTCGCGATGTGGCCACAGTAAAAGTACCAAATCATCAATAATAGATTAATATATACTGGATGGCTGAAAATGTGGTCTAAAAAAGCTCACGGCTCGTGATAATAACAGAAGGAACGCAGCGGAATTCGTGTCGTGGCTAAAATGCTATTCGATCTCGACGCGTCGCGTCGTGGCAAAGACGCAAAGCCATGACTAGAGACTATATTGTGTGTTAGTAACATAATAAATATAATATGAAAATGAGAAAGTCATATTGGTTACACCACTTGTAACTAGCTATTTACTGCAGATAAAAAAAATAAATCGTTAGACTATTACTTGAATTGAAAAAAAAAATGCAGCTTTCCGGTAAATTTGAAAAAAGAGTAGTCGTTTCATAAAGAACTTAATCTACAAATCATTCCAGTTTCATCCTTATAACGGGTGATTTTTTAAGAGGTATAGGATTTGATTTTAAAAAAAAACACAAAAAACTTGAAAATTTTGATGTAATCTATAATGGAATTGATAAAACGATCAATATAATTTAATGTTTGAAGATGATTTCATGCAAATGATGGCCGCGGCTCCGGTTTAGATGGCCCATTCGCAAGGCCTAATTTCGGCACACTCTCTACAACATATCGGCCGGTATATCACGAATACTTAAATGCTTCAATATTGGCTACCAGTGCGTCAATCGTTGCTGGTTTATCCCTGTAGGCATAAGAAATAGTCCAAAGACGTTTGATCACGCGATCTAGGCGGCCAATCGACGGGCCCAAAACGTGAGATAAACTGTTCGCCGAAGGCGGCTCTCAAATGGGCTATTGTTTCGCGTGCCGTGTGGCATGTGGCACCGTCTTTTTGAAACCACGTGTGAGGCATGTCCAATTCTTCCATTTTGGGCAAAAAAAAAAAAAATCGCCAATCGATGAAGTGCATCGCGCACTTCTTAACCGACTTCACACTCTCTTAACCGAGCATGCATTTTGATAGTAAAATTCAATAATTTGCAAGCGTTGTTCGTTCGTAAGTCGATTCATGGTTAAATTATAGACCAAACTGAACAAGTTTGATAAAGACACAAGACACGATTCACGCGTGATCTATCAAAAACAGTATTGCCAAAAAGAAACCAGCAAAAAAATCACCCTTTACAATGCTCCGCCGGGTCAGAGGATGGTTTTAAATAAGCTTCAGTTAGCCTGTTATTATTCCCAGACCAATCAGAACAAGAGCCTTAATTAAGTCAATCCATTAGCGACACAATAATTATAATATCATTTTTTTTATTCTGGTTATTAATACTGGTTTTCGATTAGTACGAGATAGGAAATATATGTGAATACGATTATATACGTGATAAAGTTTGAATTAATAATTTATTCTCTATAGACACTTCTCTCTGAAACAAAACATACCTACTAATTACAAACCTTGTAAATCGTGAAACAATATATTTTACCTTACCCTATTAAGTATGCATATACGGTAAACATCGCCAAGACCGTCATTTTTAAACAACATTCTAATGTTCGTTTGGTTTAAATGATATGAATGTAGTAAAGAAATAATTAAATTTTACAAGAAAAAATTCGCCTCTTAAAAGTCGAAATTATTATGTAATATTAAATTCATCAACACTAATTAAATTAAGGAAACTTTCGCGAACTTGTTAAGTATATTTCTAAAGTAACAACTGAGTTAGACGTGGGAATTATATATTACAGTTTGGAACCAAGTTTTTTTTATTATATTTTGATATATTTCGCAAGTTCTTGTTATTTATAAAATCTCATCTAGTCGAGTCTAGACTCTCAATCTTCTGACGAGATGAAAAGTATTCTTTGAATAAAATACGAATACGTATACAAATATGCAACCGTCATAGATTCAAATAATGCATGTGCCTTAATACAATTTATGATTGAGTAGGTAATAAACTGTATAATATGTATTACTTGTTACATTGTGTTTTCGTACATTGGCTAATTCAATCATTTTGTTTAAAACATAACATAATCATTATAATATTATTAGTTTAGCTAATTATGTAATACTATAAGATAGAAGATTCCCTATATAGAGATGGAATAATTTAACTTAACATGATATTTTCTGACTCTACGTTCAAAAGTAACTTTATCATCTCATATCTTAATTGTAAGATATGAGACTGTATTGACAGTCCCATCATTAAGTGAAAGAATTTTTAAGGTCAATTTCGTAGCGCTTAAAGTTACCATAGGTATATAATTTAACTCCTCATATTTGACACCTACCAATAAGAAAAATCACGGTGTGTAGTGAGGAAAACTATGGGAAAACTTCATTCACACGTCGTTGGCGAGATAATGAAACAATACAAGAACAAACAAATATTTGACAGGTAACGGCACTCAGATTATATTATTTTTGGGAAGATAGGGAATATGGATCACTGGATCATCGATCATGCCAGACATACTGGAGACTGGTCTTATAAATGAAATACTTTTTATACGTTTATCTTTTTTGCTTTTATCCCATTGTTTTAATGGAATAGAGAGTACAGGGAATGCAGAAAGCTAATGATTAAAAACTTTATCGATTTTTTTTTCTTTATACTAATCAGAATTGTGTTGTTTTGTTTGTATTTGTAAAAATTCGCAGCTGCTCCCAATTACTTGTAAATAACATTGAAAATAAAACAAATATGCAAAATTTGTTAGGCAATAAATTTAATAAAAAGCCTATGCTATTTTACCTGGTTTTAAAACTTTTTTATATTTTATTGCACCCATAATCTATATCCATACTTCATAAAAGTAGTTTCAATATTTTTTGCGTCAGAGAATAACAAATATTGCATTTCTGTGTCCAGTATTTTTGGATTAATAACATAAAGAGGGTTTTATTGTTTACAAATAAACATTTTATATGTGAGGACCTAAAATTGTTTAATAGTTTAGTATCAGTATAAAATGCATTATCAAATTTATAACTCTATTAAGCACTCCGATGTGCATTAAGGCAGAGTTGCTTTCGACCACGGGCTTTTAGGCGATATGGGGTAATCCATAATTTAAATGCTCATAACATTTTACTATGAGGATATCTTTAGTAGGGTACTTAAATAACAGCGTGCAAATATAGGAAACCGTTTTAATATTGGTTGTAAAGAACCATTATTAAACAACCCTTAAGGTTTTTTTCTACATACAAGCTTTTACCATACAACAATCCGAAAAGACAGACTTTCATCTTTCCTACACTGCTCATAAGAAATGGGTTTAATTAAGATTATATTTCTCAAAGGAATTGATTATATTATATAACTTCTACAGTTATTACAATTACTTTCCAACAAACACATTTGTACATTTCTTAAATTAAAATCAATAAAAAAATAATATTAAACAATACAAACAACCACAAAGTATTTCGCGCTCTCGCCTTTCGAGACCGTTACGATATCGTTTGAATAAACCGCAATTGTTTCACGAATACATTAAAGATACATATAAATACTAGCTTTCCGCCCGCGGCTTCGCCCACGTTTTCGAAGAAAAACCCGCATAGTTCCCGTTCCCGTGGGATTTTCAGGATAAAACCTATCCTATGTGTTAATCCAGGTTACCCTCTATAATTGTGCTAAATTTCATTGGAATCGGTTCAGTAGTATTTGCGTGAAAGAGTAACAAACACACACACATCCTCACAAACTTTCACATTTATAATATTAGTAGGATAGGATAGGATTTTATCATTTCAGAACATGAAGTAAGCAACCCGTGTCACGTTTAACTGGCATTGTCCCTCAGCAATATCCCGAGAAACAAATGTAGGTATCAAATTATTAGAACCTCACTTTTGTTGTAAACTCAAACGTTATGTTATTTCTTTTGATGCCTTTCGGTTGTCTATCAAAATGTTTTGTTAGGTTTATCGAATATATAGGCATTGTCTATTAATTTTTAAATCTGTATTACATATAAACGATTCTTAAAAAAGTTGTTAAAATGTACGGTATTGGGTAATTAGGACATAATGAGAACAACAAAGATAATGAACATTTAGACAGAGTTAAACATTTGAGTATAGAGTTTTTCTTGTCTATTCATTTCATATGGAATAATAAGTAAGCTCAAATCTTAAATTCATAATTGCATATTATTACTTATAAAATTCGAGGTGAATAAAACGTATTTATAAGCAAACAAGAAACATGACATAACCTGAAACATTGTTAGAGATTCACCTATAAACATCAGATTAATCTCGTTATTTCAATTTAAATGGAATCTCATCGTAAAGGGTTATTACGGAATACAATATGAATATAATTTTCCAGAAATACCCGTGACATCGTTAGCTATTTTGAATATCTAAATTCAAACAGACCAAGTTTAAACAATTGAGATCCTTACTCCTTCCACTGTGTATTTGGCCTAACAATTTAATACGTTTACAAATTAATTTTAAATATAAACAATGTGAAAACGTAAATTCTGTATACCTACTAACTGTTTTATGAATGTGTTGTCAATAAGTACTTTTATTAAAAGTGCTTCCTACCTATAAAAATATATGAATATAAAATATTGATTACTATAAAAAAATTAAGAGCAGGCAAGTTTCATACACGCAACGTCTTTTATACTATTTAGCAACATTCACACTAGATCATCCATAGAATACAATTGAAAGAAGAATTGTAAAATACAATTTCTAGTAACAAATGATTTGAAGAGATATGTGGAGTGCAAGTGACTCCTTATCCCTAAAACAAAGTAATACTCGAATGAAGGACCCAGGTCAAAAGGCACGCGCGACTGCTCTGACGAGGGTCAATGTTTATATTGCGATTTCCATTCACGCCTTCCTTCCCATGTGGCTTTGAGACGTAATTATTTTGACTGTGTTTGAAGATCGTCATGTCTTGGGACAAATTGTGAGTTTTAATCGATTCTTATCGTAAATCGTATCGAATCTCGTAAATGTGTTTTCCTCTATACTCACATGGCAATACCTTAACTACTAAAGCTTTCATTTATTAAATTATTATATATTTTATAAAAATTCCCCATGAAAAATAACTTTGAATATTCACAATTTAAGCTTCCTAAGTAATTATCTTTGTTAATAAAAACAAAACAGTATTTTTCAATTATAAATTAAATTCAATTTAACTCTGTACAGTAGAAAATAATTAAATAACCAGATAATAAATGAAACAATTCCACAAAATAAGCTTTTCTGGTTTTACACTTTCTATTAATTATGAACGGTACAAACACTAGGTTTACCGTCAATTATGGTTTATACCACAAAAAGCGGTCACTTAAATAAATATTGTTGAATTTCATGGAAATTCCTAAAATGGATTTATACCGAATGCAAAACAGGGTCGGATTATTACATCCCATACATTACGCAGGTGATTTTATAAGATGTACTCCTAAACCCTTGCCTTACCCCTTCTTGTAAAGTGTCCTTATGAGGGTAACTCGGTTTTGGTGGTCTGTAACTGCCTTTATTTACATACAATAATATGACACCTATTATAAGGGTAAGTATGTTTTGGTTTACAGTTTCAGTACATATAATTATGTCTACGCATTATTTTAAGAGAATATATTATTTTATAGGTAGGTAGCACTTTTAATAAAAGTACTTAATGACAACACATTCATAAAACAGTTAGTAGGTATACAATAAAAAGGTGCTTTAATGTTTAAAAGTAAAGTGAGACGTTTGTTTTAAACTAATTAGTATTAAGTTTTATTTTACTTATATTTTACCTCAATAGAAGTTATGTGGAACCCCGAAATTGAAATTAAATTATATATTTTATATAAAACTAGCGAACCCGGCGAACTCCGTTTCGCCACCTTATGTTTAAATACCATCATCATAGTATAAACACCAAACGAAATGTTACTTATGGCGCTGTATGTGAAAAATGTTTTTCCCGGTTTTCCCGCTTTTCTGTTGAAATGTTTCCTGAATTTTCTTTGCTACAAACCTCACGGAGCCAGAGACCTTTCCAACGAATGCAAATCCGTGGAAATCGGTTCGTGCGTTCTGGAGTTATAGCGTCAGGAAGGAAAACCCGACTTATTTTTATATAGTAGAAGATATTCTCACTCTTTCTGATTGCAGTAAATTGCAAATGTTTTCGTTTACCCAAATCACAATCCTCGATTGTATACAGAATAATCAAATTATACTTTGTCGATGCCGTGTGCAATTAGACTTTAAATTGTTTCTGTTTCTTTCCTCTTTCAATGAAACAATTTGAATCTATATTATAACAAAAATGAATCGCTAAATATGTTGGTAAGCGCAAAATTTGAGAACGGCTGAACCGATTTCATTAATTCTTTTTTTATAATATTTCTTGAAGTACAAGGATCCTTCTTATGGAGAAAAAGCGTAAACATGAACCACGAGCGAAGCCGGGGCGGACCGCTAGTTTCAAATAAATATAAAATATACAACGCTATTTAACAAAACAATATATTTTTTACCAATTTTCGATATTCTAATAAACAAATAATACGGATTTTCCTATTTATAAGCTTGATACAAGTACAATACCGTTCTTATGTATTTCGAATCTTTCATAAATCATTTTCTCCGTCACTGACGTTTGCCTGTAGAGCGTTCTCTCTGCATATTTTAATGATATCGAACCATCTAGAAGCGTATTGAGGGAAATATTTCTAATAATTTTGTGTATCATAAATGTGTATTAATTATGCTAAGGGGATTTCATACTCATTATTGTTGAGTAGATTAAATTGGTGAAGTAATGAGCATATTAAATATAGTAATTTACTAGCAGCTTTTCTCGGCTTTACCCGCAATGACCAAGCATGAAATAAATTGCTTATTTACTATGCAAGTATAATGTATTATATGTAGCTTTCTTAAAGTATTTCTTTAACTATTTATTTACATCGTATTATTTTCTAACTGTACTTTATCATAACTATAATACAAGAGTATTTTAAATCGGTACTAGAATAGTTCATGACAGAAATCTTAATCTTGAGTTATCTGAATCCTACTGACCAAGTTCTAACCACAACGACAGACGAACAGCATAATATAAGATATTATAATATTTCAAATAATTTAAGTTTCTATGCCACCCCATTCTGGCTATATTGTTTGAAACACCTGATTCCTCCAACACCTCTTTCCACCTCAATCATAAAGAGCTAAAGATCAATGTATAATATGTAAGAATGTGAGAAAGTTAACGACTTCTTAACACCTAAATGACTTAACCAGATTAATTAAATTTGTAACGAACAACTTCCTTTGAAACAACACATCATCGTATTTCTTATAGATTCATGGAACTTTTCAAATTGTTTTTAAACGAAGAGCTCTACTAGTATAGCATAGAAATGCTATTTACTCAAGCGGGTGTAATTTTCCCTCCTTTTTCCTTAAAACGTTTGCAATTGTACATTAATTACTTTAACGCTTTAACACCCAGAGTCGCAACACCTTATAATTATTGTCGAGAGTTAAACCTTTGAGTCAAGTTTCTTATTCACTAGGAGTCACTTTATCTCCATTATTCTTACGCTTAAGAGTCAGAATAACAAGGATTTTGCACTTTTCCTTGATGGAAGATAATTCTAGAAGAAATTTAACCATCACCTCAAATGAAGAGTTGTAGAATTTACATTAATAACAAAGTATGTTATTAGGTATAGTTTTAAAAACTATTCCTTATAAAATGTATAGAGCCTTATTTTTGATACATATCGCTGATAGAGATACGACTATAGTACCTTACGTCACTTATTACTATGTAATAAACATTTTACTCAACTTCCAAACTAACATTATACACAAATAAACTTAGCCATAATCCGAGAGCACTATAAAGTAACCGTCAAGTACTCAAAGTTGGGAGATGTTCGCTTCCATTACGTTGCTATTAATTGCTACATAATGCATCATCACGCCGCTCTCATTAAACACGGCTGGCAAGTACGGGACATATTTCACGATCGACTTACCATCTGAAGGCACGTAGCAAATGCCGATAGACGTTGTGCCCTGTATGCTACTTTCAAAGAAAACAATTTCACAATTCATCGCTCTCACATTTATAATGCTGAAGGGTTTCATCCCGCAATTTAGCTTCTGTTATACTTTTAACACCTTTCAAAGTATGGGAATGATTCAGATTTGGTGTTCGGAATCATAGTACCTATATGGCTATTTTTGATGTGTTTTTTAATAAAAATAGATCGGTTATGTATTCAAGATTAGGATATAGAGCACATTTTAATACAATAATATATTTAATCCAATTAATTATGAAATGAATTTTTATGAATTTAAACAAATTTCATGAGCCAACAAGTTTACCCCTTCACTTCTTTGGAATGACAGTTCGTTCGTAAAACAATTTCGTAAAATAACAACCTCTGACACCTTAAGGCACGATGAAAATCAATTAATTTCTGAACTGTATTCTCATTAAAGATCTTATCGTACTGGTACAAGGATAGAATAATTAGTATTGATATTAAGTAAAGCTTCACCATAAAACTTCAAGACACCTTCTTGGTGTCACACAAGTTTGTAATACTTGCTCATTCCCGGAGTTTTCTTTCTTTTTAAAGGACCAAGATTGGATGGACCAAGCAATCTAATTTACTCACTTATTCTTCCGTTTATCATCCAAAATGATGTAAAAGAAGAAAAAATATGTAAAAGAATATACATATATGTCCGATAAAAATACTACGAATCCTGACATTTTTTAATTTACCAAATTCTATGTAGAAAGTATTAAATAAATTAATTTCGTGAAATATTTGATGACATAAAACTTCTATATTAACGAAACCACAGAAGTACTTTGTTCGAGTTTGAAGATGAAAATAATGTCACGTCCTCAGAGACGAAAATATTTCCGAACTAGTACTTATTTGTGAAGTTTTGTGTTTTCGTAAACTACGTTCTGAAATTTGGCATTGTTTGAATATTCATTTTATTTACTGAATACAAAATTTAATTATCTATAGACTATAGGTACTTATGCACAGGGAACTTACTTAGTTGATATGGTTATATTATCTAATAATTAATAAATGAATATTTAAGTAAGTCTTCTTTTTTTCGACTAAAGAACAGCAGGTCAGGATTTTTTGTTTTTATTGTTCTATTTTATATTAAGTACTAGTTTAGTATATTGTTATTAGAAGCACCTTTTATTAAAAAAAATATAAAGTCAAAAAATTATAAGTAATCATATTTTAGTATATTCTTAAATAAATATCCACATAGCGTTTTCAATAAATTTCCTTTTTCTTCGGCCATTCAAAAAATGCAACGATCTTCAAACAGGTCTGTAAAATAGGAGTTCCGACAGAATATTCTACATATTTCCACGTTCAAGGAGCTAGATCATATCTTTCTTCAAATAGCAATTAGTTTGATCAGTGAAGCTCGCTCGCGTTCGCAACTTGCATTTCAAATAACACAAATACTTTTATTAGAAACCCTCTTAATAAATTCAAATATTATGATACAAACTTTGGGAAATAAAGTGTTATTTAGTTCAAGTTATTTATAGCCTGAGGTATTTAATCCTATATTAAGTACGTTATTATTAAATAAGATGAAATTCCTTCATTCAGCTTTAAAATATCAAATCTATACTGAAGTATGTGTTTATTTGAACGAACTTAGATCAGTAACAGCTGGACCGAATTCAATTCTTGAGTGCTGTACACTTTGGGCTTAATATTATGTACGTAATATGATTGTTATCTATGATAAGTTTTTTATACTTAATAAATTAAAATATTAGTTACAATGAAAATAATATAACAAAGAACAAACTGTTCGTTTTATGGAATATCACAACAAGGGAGTCTTTCATTGAATTTTAATGGAAAAAGCTCCCATGGTTTTGTTTAAGAACTTACCGTGCCAAAATGAATGGCTTAAAAAAGATTTTATAGAAAGCGGAACAATAACTATTTCAGGAGGTTTGACCTTCCTTGTCCATATTTTTAGAATTGTATTTGGTTTTTAATGGTTAGAATCAAAGCGATCCCATATTTTATTTAAAAGCAAACTTATTCCTCGAAAAGTTGCCACAAAATGCTTTAAATTACTCAATTCTGCGGCATTTTTTATTTCATTAAAAATTCGATTTCTTATTTCAATCACATCTAGACCCGAAAATTGCTTTTTATCGTTCTTTCGAGTTAATCGAAATTGTTCCTTGTTCCCCAAGAAATAAAGGCGCAATTGTTACGAAAGTTATTATCGCGTACCATCTGAACGGGGCGAAGTAGAATAATTAATTTATGAAAGATTCACTTAGCGTGAAATTCGTTTTCGGTTTCCTCGATATGAATACAGTGACAAGGTTTTGTTATAAATATGTTCTTTTTAACGCCGGCGAAGGCATTGCTTGTGGTAAAGCAAAAATATCATAAAATATTTTGTTCCAAATTATTTGCGCTGAATTTAATAAATTCTCAGTGATTATTGTGTGATTGCGGTTATTATTTTAGCCCAATAATATAATATGTCAGACGTTTACAATATAATAATAATTTAACGAAAACGTAAATTTTTGCCCGATCGATTACCGCCCGCCGAAACAAGCTCAAAAATTGTTTTTCCAGAAAAAATTACGTCGGAAAAATCTCTGTACTCCCTGCACTAGGAGAAAAGTGTATTTCATTCTTATTTTACGTATTTTTAACGAATTTGGACTCTAAATACGCAGATATTCTCGTAACATAAACACTTAAATCCATTAAAAATTAACAGAGTAATTAAGTGATTAATTTATTGAGGGTGAGATCGAATATTGTTCCACTTGCGGTATAAATCTCGTTAATTATTACACTTAATTATTCATATTTTTCCAATAATATAATAAAACTACATGAGATCCTATTTAAAAGCACCTTTATATGTTTGATATTACATTACATTTTCGAACTTTCGAAAAACTCAACGAAACAAAGTTTTAGCAACAAGTATGTATAACTAAATTCCAAAGCTTTACTCAAACGAGTGCACTTTTAAAACTGACAACTTTTTAAATCATGTGTTACTTAGGATATCATAACTGTATTAACAAATTTGAATTCTAAAATAACATCGACTCTATTAAAGAAAATGTATAGTTAGTAGCGACGTAGACGCACGGTGTTATTTATTGTTTCTATCTGAAATATCGTAGCAGCTTGTTTGATATTGTACACAGATTATAACAGGCTCGTCCTACATGACATGAGAATTATAACTGGCGAAATATGATTGTATTGCACCTGTGGTCTCCCTTAGGGAAATGAGAGCGTTGCTATATTATATGCTATGTTATTTGCAACGAAACGCGTTATGTAGGGGTCAATAACATTACCACGCAACGCAATTCATTCACTCTATCATATTATTTCTGTCCGGAAAATTGAACAAAATTGTATTGGAGGATAGTTCAATATCACATTTAAAAAAGCTGCATTCATTCAGTTCATACATGTCACGTTCATACTCGGAAAATAAATTTAAGAGTATTCGTGGAAGTGATAACAATACAATTTTTTACAAACTAGCATTCGAATTAAATCAAATTCAAACATTTTATTGTTCACCAAAATATAATGTACTAAAAAATATACACAACATTGCCATTGTTTGTTATATCCAGAGTTTTTTTAATGTATCTAATGGACAACCTATCCTTTATAGAATAATTATTGGATATAATTATAAGTGGAGTCGCTTCATAAATTAAATTGTGTTAAACACAATGTTAAGCTTAATCAATCTTAAACACATGTACACACCCTTCTCCCATAACCTTTCAGAGAAGGTCTTTCAGTAAAGTTCAGAAAGATATAATTATAACGTACAAATCATAATATTTCCTATTTCATTTTCTCCTAAATCACCACTCATATACTAATGTATGAAACGGTACCATTTTGTGGCCCTTATAAAAGTACAATGAGCGTTTTGCGTGAAAGTTGATAAAGTTCCGCCATCAAAAGTAATCTCGTAAACTCATAACTTTCGATAAGACTGAATTAAGAAGAACCTTTGGGTCGAACTTTTCGTATTCATGTGCTTCTTCTTTTATTTTGTCCCAAACGGGTCGCATATCACGAACATTGGAACTTTTTAAACAATTACCTGTTGCAGATAAATTCATATTATGTTTCTGAACTTTGCGACAAATGTAATATTGTTAAATTATTTTGTAACAAGTATGTGGATTAGAGAGACATGTTTTTTATATTTTTATTTTGTTGTTGTATACAAGATCAGCTAAAGTAATTTTATCTTTATTTTCATTTTGATTTGTATTTAACTGTATGGTGTATATAGAGGAAAATATTTCCCTTAAAATCATTTATTTTCCTTAAAAAATGTACTCTGATATAAAGTAGCATATCTTAATACTTACTTGATTTATTGCATATAATTGCGAATATTATATGGTACTTAGTATTTTGATTTATCCTATAAAAAATAAACTTATGTTTGAAATTTATCAGTTTCTTGAGATGGGAAACAAGAACCCTCGAACAGTTAGTAACAATATAATTGTACCCTTATCACCGAGATATACATCAAACATATAAACAAAGTAAGTACATTTAACGTCCTATACATTAACGATAATAGTCTCCGACATGTCTTGAAAGTTAAATTGTGATTACATTCGTAGGCGTGACTGCTTCAACAATGAACATAATATTATAAGAACCTAAAACTTATCTGACAGTTTATACGTATCTAATAATTGTTATAAGTTAATTAATATGGTTAAAGTGCTCGTATAAAGTGTTGAAATCTGTTAAAATCTATAAGTTTAACATAGAGATATATGTATAAAAAGTGTCGAAATTGACTTCGTAGCTCTTGTAATACATATGTCACACCGAATAAGCTCTCTAGCTAGCGCGCAAGAGCAACTTTTGTCTCCGCAACTATGTTGTCTCTCCCATCAACTCTATGGAGAGTTGCGTCGCTACGTGCGCGCACTTTCTTACTAGCCCATAGAGTTGATGGGAGAGACAAAATAGTTGCGGAGACGAAAGTTGCTCCTGCGCGCTAGCTCTTATTCTATGTACAAAATGACACACAAGTAAAGCCATATACATTGTACATGTTTAAACATACTCTTTTTCTATATATCAATTCTTGTCGTTCACGTAGGATACAGAATCGCTCCGCTCAGCACCCTCACGTAGCCAATCACATCTGACATCACAGCCTGACAATCGTCGACGAGCCGGCTTACAATGTTTAACGTATGTAGGACAGGAGCTGACGCTTATTCAAGATCGTGAGTTCCACACAATACATGCTAGCTGAGATGGGCGTCTTACACCTTGTAGAATGGACTTTGTATTGTAGTTCATACATTATATTTTAACAGGCGCTCTTAGTGACAGTTAGTATATAATGTATTAAAGTACACGATGAGAGCAAATGTGGGTACAAAATATGATGTTAAGAATTAGAGTTTATTAAAGTAATTTTAAATGAGCATATTCACATGCATCGTCGAGTAATAGGTAAATAATTGAACTCTAAACTAATGAAATCATAAACTTTATTTATTCAATTAGACTTCAGAAGCATATTTGAATCGAGATAACATATATATAAGATACATATAACATAACGATAGGGAATTATGTTGGACTTATAAGGATAAAGGTAGATTTGAAAACGAAGTAAAAAATAAAATCATGTACAAAATTTAAGCTTCGTTATATCTGATAGATATAAACGGTTCCTTCCTTTTACCGAGATAAACGGACACTGTGTAAAGTAAAAGCAGTATCATTTTAAATTTAATTTTGTTTGATGTTGAAGATATTATCATATCTTAGGAATATAGAATGTAAGCAGTTTATTTTCTATCGTTCATCAAGATCGATCAATAAAAAAAATAAAAATAGAAGTCGTAGACAGTATTATGAAATATTTATTAATGTAAAACTATTTTTATTTCAATTGTATCACAAAAGCTCTCCAGGCAAGCTATACTCAAAACAAAAACATAAACGTTACTACATTAGAAAAGCTTAAAAGCTAGCTTATAATATAAAATCCAGACTAGCTCTAAAGCTTAAAACGTGAATTAAGTACAACATTAACACCCTTTAGAGATACTAATACCC
Source organism: Colias nastes (assembly GCA_907164665.1). Taxonomy (NCBI): domain Eukaryota; kingdom Metazoa; phylum Arthropoda; class Insecta; order Lepidoptera; family Pieridae; genus Colias; species Colias nastes. The sequence goes on along the minus strand of CAJQZM010041021.1, from coordinate 21,152 downwards.
AAAAATTTTAAAGCGGACGAACAAAAACTCATAACAAATTCAAAATTCAAAATTCAAAATTATTTATTTGGAGCAATAAATAAAGTTTACATAAACTTAAATTACGATGATAAACATTACAATTAGTATATATTCACACATAACAGCTACTCCATTAGATTGCCCCAGCACGGAAGCGCGGTAAACTGTTGCATGAAGCTTCTCCACGAAAACATTTTAATTTCCTGTCTGAAGCCTTCCCTCGACTGTATTAGCAACTGTATTTATCCCACGTAATAATAACATGTACATCACAATTTTTGTTTGACATCATATGAAATAGTAGATATTTATATATTCTTCTAGAGACTGTTTTTGATCAAAGGAATAGATCAGAAGGTTTGTCGCAATTATCTGAGGAAATCGAAGTCATGAATTGAGTTCTATTTATTCGTTCATTCCATGCCTGTTCTGTGAAAATATTTCATTATTAATAAATATCATACAAATAACTGACTAATTGTAAGAATAAGTTTATGAAATATTATAATGAGATAGACCGTATTTATGTAAAGCTTGTTTGTAACGAACAAAAACATTAAAATTTATAGATCATATAATATTACAATGATACTGTTATCAAGATCCCTGGAAAGCATTGCAATAAAAGATATCATAATTTTCGTATTAAAATATAACATTTGCATAATTAACGTTGAACTACAGAACATTTTCACCAAGAATTAAATAAAATACATTCGTTAGCGTTTGCGTCACGTAGACATTATTAAATAAATTACATTATCTGTGCTTAACACGTTAACAGCTGACACCGGTTGGTTTACTTCAAAATTAATTTACGAGATATCCAGTTTCAATAAAAGGATTAAATTTATTTGTTATTACCAACATTATAGTATGTTCGTACTTAATAATAAATCATAATGATGATGGAATTGGTAATGTATTTTACTTGTATTTGCAAATTTGTTGTAGTTTCAATTTAACATGACTGTCCTGTTCAAGTGAACTGTTATTAATTAATTATCAACCAAATGTTTGTACTAATATTTAAAGAATATATTGTAGAGTTTAAAGACTTTAAATTTCCATGATCGATCACTATTATTTTTACGTTTTACGTTCTGCGAAAAATATACTGAATTCAACATTACCAGTTATAATGAATACCATATTAATTTTATAAACAGCAGTCCTGAAACTCACTTATGTTAATGTAAATTATATTTTAAACAATAACGTAATGCGCGAACTCGAACGCCATCAACTTCCCTTTAAACTTTCCCATAATTTTAATTTCCTGTCAATTTCCATAAAACAACACCGGGATTTTGTTTGTTCGTGTCAATCAAATGTCAACGAAACAAAATGAAATTCGAGCAATATATATGTAAATGATGCATCGACGTTTAATGAATAAAACTAGATTATAGGCAAGTTAAACTATGGAGTAACGTTAACAATGTGTTGGTAGTTTCTAGGTAACGCTATTTGCGATGCGATCGGCACTTAAGTGCGTTTAAAATACGCGCTACTAAACTATGTTACCGTTTATATTACAGTGTTATTTTAAACTGACTTCTATTGTAAGAGAAAGATAAAGTAAGTTAAGTCATACATCACCTTTTAGCACTGAATTTTCATCTTTGATTATGGTTTCATATTATGAAAATTGTACTTTTTACATCATGAAAATATTGCCCTCAGTTTACATGCCTAGTTGAAAGTTCAATAATTTAAGATTTTATTAATTTAATGACTTTTGAGGCATTCTACAACTGATTTCGAATGAGAATTAATATTTCACATACAACCCACTCATAACAATTGGAGATGAAAGTGAACTCACACTTGAAGAGAGAAAATGTAAACACTAACAAAGATAGAGCTTACCTATAAAAGTGGAAAAAAGGCTTTATTTATTTCATCTTCATTTCATCTTCATCTTTATGTATTTTACCAAACACACTACACAAAATTAGAAAATATTTTTCGATTAAAGCGCTTTAGCACTAGCCGCTTATTCAACGGATAAATTGAAAATGCTTTACTTTTAAATTAAAAAGGAGATAATAGAGTTGGTTTTCTTTATAAAATCCTGAATAATGTGTGTGAAATATTCTCGTATATCCTGTAGAGGATGCCCACAGCGCGACAACGTCAATCTGTTGCCTCTTTATTAAATAAATAATTCAATTCTCTGGCAAAGTTACTTAAGCGGATTTTCCGCGCGTGATTTTAACTATGTTGTTACGACATAATATAATAATGGTTCTTTGTGGATATTTATTCAATATCGGTCATTGTAGGGTAGTATCCAGATATTTTTGTCAAACTCCCATTGTAAGTATACAAAAAAGAGCAAACTGTGTCTCTTAGTATAGAATATTTAAAAGCGTTAGATTAGCCTTAAGAATTTTGAGTCAAAAGTTGTACCTATTTGGGTAATTTTTCAAGACGTTTCGCCTCCTACTCACTTTTGTGTAAGTGCCAAGATATTAAAATGTAAGAATTTACGTTGAATTTAAAAGAATACTAAAATATGTAAACAGTGTTAACTACATTTTTAAGTGACATCAAAACATTAGGAGCTTTTATATTCCACTACCATACCAGCTACTAAGTAGCCTCACTTATAATATTTAATTGGTTTTTATCAATACTAAATTTACCTCTAGATTCTAAATTATTCAAAGAATAAAGGATAATCTCGTTTGTTACTCGTAGGTCTATAGCTATTAAGCAATAATGTTTGTGTGAATTCTGAAATGTCCCTCGACGCACATTTCTCGGAACATCGTACTCTGTAGTCTGTATCAGGGGAAATTTTATAATGTGATCGTTCATTGTTTCTTACCTGTTAAATCAATCTTATAAAAATGTAAGTGTTTGCTATAAAAACGCTGTATAACTGTGGTATAACCGCCCAGTGAACATGTTATGAAATAATAGGTAGACTGTGGTATATTATTGTCGTTAAGCTATATAATTTTATAATTTTAAACCCTGGTGGGGGAGAAGAAGAAAGTGCAAACTAACTTCGAAAAATAAACTATTTTTACTTCCTAGTGAATTCAATTTGTTTGATGTGTATAGATTTACCAATTTAATGAGAAACCTAGTAAACGTACTAATTCATTAGAATGTGTTTATTGACAATCAAAATAGTCACGAAATTTGTTTAAAAATTCACCTCGTAAGTGAAATAGTCGTAACAGTTCGTTCAACTTTATTTATTTTACGTATTACTATCGCTTATCATTACGAAGTGCTACATCGCAGACATAATAAAACTCTATGGTCAATATAGTTTTACAGTTTGTATTGGGTGTCTTGTAGCCTTGGCGACGAGGTTCAAGAATAAACACATGTACACACTGTTACAATTATTAACAGTATTTCCAATTAATTTAGCTATAAAGATGCTTATTAAAATGTGGTAGTTTCACACTTATTTTCGTCATACGTTTATATTGAAAACATGAAAATCACCATTATTTAAATGAAGTATAGAACATTATTAAAAATGTGCGCTGTCAGAATTTGATATGACCCTAAACCTTATTGAACATGTTAAGAGTAGGTAATAAAAATATAGTTACGAACCCGCTTCATTAAGAAGAAATACGATCATATTTACGCGTCAACTAAGGTAATCCGAGCTGAGTAACTTTATTTATGACTATGCCAAAAGGTTATTAAAATGGCCGGAGTATTTTTCATGTACAGGGTATTCGTCACACCGCCTACAAATATTAAAACTTTTCTATATAACACACAAAGTTTGACAACACATATTTGAGATGCGCTGTCAAAATTTTCTATAATATTAAAAATAGTTGATCTTTATTTCTTATATTTTTAAAAACTTTTGATGACTTGTAAAATAATTATTCATTTCATTAATGTTTTAGTTTACGTGAACTAGCCTTAGCATGGCCGCTGTATGTTAGTTTCCATATTGTTGTGGTGACAAGTGATGGAATGTTCAGTAGATATAATTGCACCTAAACTGTTATTTACCTGTGTCATTTACGTGTAGTATTATATTATCTGTCGTATAACTAACACTTTTTGATACAAAGGTGTTAAATACACGTATTATAACTCATTAAAAATGAATATGTACAAGTAACAGAAATGGTATAAATGTAATTGGTTTGTAGTAAGATGTTATCATTGATTTTTTTTTTTCAATCTTAAGCATTTGTCTTATATTATGTAGGCTGAACATATAACATCACCACAGATTAATAACATAACTTCACTTTGAACTTTTTCATATGACGTTGAATGTTTTGTATTCACCTACCTATGCCTATTTCTATTTTTTGTTTAACCATGACTACATTTTATTAATACGTTTAATATACTTATCATTACTTACCTTATTACCAATATTACTCCAGAATACAATGTAATAACATCCTCTTAAAAAATAATGCAAATTCATAAAAATGGAAAGTATTACAGAAATTGCCTGCAACTAAACGTCAGCTATAAATAGCAACATCATTTTCCACTCCCGTTTATAGTATATATAATTTTACTTTATAAGTAATTCATTATTATGAAAAATACAAGCTATATTTACAATCTAGAACAGAAGGTAATATTACTTTATTTTACCCTCGTTGTTTGTCCAGTCCAAATCTTGGATAATCGATCAAATAATAAGTCCAAGCAATCATTTTACCAAAGCTTTACATTTTGTATCTACATATAGTCACGGCACGCTATATCGTTCTGAAACCATTTTCCCGCGCAAACAATATTCCTAAATAGACACAATTACCCAATTTTCTCTAAAATCCATCGCAATCTACGCACCGTAATTATAAGATTACTACATATTACTACGGTTACATTACGCCTTACAGAGCTTATGTCGCAGGCAAATTGTACAATTTCGCCGTTTACAAACGGCGTCATCAGTTTACAAACGCATTTAGTATTATGCTTAGAATAGGGAATCAGAAATGTTTGGTTTGGTTAGGAGTTGAGGTGAGGTTGGGTTAGTTTTATTTTAAAACTACATAGAAATCGGAGCCAGTAGGCTCGCAACTGGATCATTGTGGAGGCTTGAAAAAAAAAAAAATCTTCGATGTATAATAAAAGAAAAATATACTGACGACGCCGTTTGTAAAGAGCGAAATTATTCATTTTGCCTGCGACATACAAGGCTTATACAGTATGTCTGTGCCGACGTACATCATTTATGTGAGCGAGTTCTAATTAAGCAATACGCCCATCGTCAGTAAATCACGTGGTTAGATCGTTAGATACAATCAACTTCAGCTTGAATAAACGTGAAGTTTCACAGCAAAAATGCGACCATTAGCGATTTGTGTACTAGCACAGAATTATTGGGTAGTATTAGATATGAAAAAGATTACTCGTATGATATTTTAGACTAAGTTTTAGACAATATCATACAGAGATAATATGTTTTGAAAATGAAGCTTTATTACCACACATGTTAATATTTAAAAGCTACTGTAACTTTATAAAAGTTATGTTGAACTTATCTAATTTATTTTATTGATTCCTTCTGAAAATGTATGTATAATTCTGTACATAAAATAATATGTACCTATGTATGTACCTTATCAATAAATTTAAAAATTTACGGAAAATATCAACATCCTATTACAACATTAAGCTAGACTGTCTATAATCATAAACAATTTTAAAGCTCAAACAGCTACAAAAACACTAGGCAAGTTGTGACCCAAGTTTTAATAAATCGACGACGTGCCACAAAATAAAGAGGCCCGTAAATGACGTCAAGAGGTTTATAAAACTAATTCGGCGTGTTTACGAGGTCCCACAATCTTGCTATTTGAAATCATTATGGCCCAAGAGGCTAGATCTTAGTTCACAAATCTTAAAAACCAACCATTTCTAGTTTTGTTTTAGGGG
>CAJQZM010041021.1:0-14830 GCA_907164665.1 Colias nastes | reverse complement strand
TTAAGAACATGCTGAGAAAACAAATCCCTTATGAAGAATGCACGCACAACTTACGAAACCCTCAAATCAAAAGCTTATTTAGTAAATCCTCTTGTTTCACTTATCGATCCTTATTCTGTCTGAGCTGCGACTTAACTTTTTCCACAGCATAACAAGAAAAAAATAACAATAGCGGTAATCAGTTTGTTAATACAAATTATCTGAAATATTTGACACAATGTTCAAATTAAGTTTTAGAGTATTTAACGTACGCTACCCTAATTTGAATTAAAATTATCAATACATCGTAATGTAATACCTTACAATCGAAAATATAAATACATCAATACAACAAAAGATATAGTATAACAAATATAGTAAGTGCATTAAAAGCAATATCTAGGTACGCTTTCATTACAAATCGGATCGATGGAGCAGAACCGGAGTGAGAAGGCATCAACAGGTCCGTCGCCATGGCAACCGTCTCAAGCCACTATAGAGAAATTCCTGTAAATTATCTCGTCTTCCAAGTTTTTCTTATTATTTGAACGCAAACGATTGCGAGTGTGATAAAAGCACCTACTTTATTGGATTTTTTATTCGACGTTACCTTTTGGGAATATTGAAAAGGGTATTATTATTGGGCGTCTCGCAGCTGTTTCTTCTTCAATTAGTGAAAGAAATAATAAAATACTTGGTTTTAGATGTCGTAATATTGTGTATTTATTCATTAAAATATAATTTAGTTTTTTGGACGATAAACTTATGTTCTGTGTATGGAAATAGGTATTAAAAAAATAATTTATAAATATTTAAAACATAAAAACGTACAAAAAGAAATAAAGTGCAGGGAAGACTAAACTCTCAACACATGTTATGTTCGAATGTGGTCTAAAAGTTGTTTTCAAATAAGTATTGTTGATATAAATCAAACATTTGAATAATCAAAAATCCTCTTAATTGACTGAATACCTAAAAATAATTTTAATCAAAACACGAATTAAGTTCGCTTTATGGAAGAGTCAAGTAGGTATAATCAGGCGGGTCGGCTATTAGCATTGGTTTCTGAGCTATTTAGATAAAGGCGTTGCTCAGTGACGCGGGAAAATTAAGAGACGCGGCAAGGGCACTCGGGGAAAAAATTAACGAACTCCACTTATAATACTGTTAACAAAAGCCAAAATAACGACTTAATTAATGTAATTTTTTATACTTCAACGTGATTTGGGAAGATTTTGATGATCATTAAAATTATCTCTGCATACTTTTCCTCCTTCACATGATGTAAGTATTGTTATCAAATAAGACCATAATGAGAAAAGATTTTATAAGTGAGATATTATATTAATCGAACAATAATCATCTTATATCTTTTATCCTATACAATATTTAAGTTACTTCATAGAACTAGTTGAAACTTCCAGAGAGCTTTCCCTCTTGTATCGACAAAACACATATAAAGGGAATTAAGATACAGCACTCGCTTCTCCAGCAGGGCTTAGAGCACACAAAGAAAATACATATATGTTATCGATTTCCACAATATAGGTACGTTCTTAGGACGTTAACGACAAAACATATCCGTAATTAAAATCATATGTAGAAAATGCCTCAAATTGCGCACCTAAATATTCAACAGAACAATTCTAAAATAAATATCTATGTATCTGTTGAATTTTAAAATTCAAGACATTTGCATTGAAACTCAAATTATCTAATTGATCTACGAATAATTGGGATATGGTGCGTAAGCTTAACTTATACAAGTTTGATTGGATATAATCCATTGACAACTACTTTTATCCTTAAATAACTTTTAGTTACATCAAATAGTGCCAATTTGGGAATCAGGCGTTGTGTATAAGTTTCGGCAATAAAATGTACACCTTTTTTGTCGAAAGACAAAATATCTCTTCGCATAAAGCATTGTTAAATCGATACATGTAAAATGATAAAGGTAAATTAGCATAATAAAATTCCACATTAAATTCAGTTGTTGATAACGAGAGCCTACATGTTAAACGATATTAAAATACACACACACACTCACACATATACAGGACATCACATTCCGTTCAATACAGAACACTCAATCCCCGATACTAATGGGAGTGATTGAACTCTTGATAATTTTGCTAAATTCAATTTTTCACCGTGTCAAATTGAATGCATATAAAAGCCGCAGGTCAGTATGGAAATGTATTTTATTACATCTGCAAACACGAGACGTGACTTTATCGCTGGGTTTTATCTGTTATATGAATCTACTAAATGATACCCACGACTTTACGAGCTTTCCAATGTTTTACGTCGGGGCGTGATTTTACTTGAATTTCAATACTTCGATCGCTCTTCAACCCCTAAAATATATACGATATTAAAAGCTCATCACTTTTAAACAAGACATTTATTTCACAGAACTCACAAAAGCAACTCTAAGACTCAGAATTATAGAGCATCTCTACATATTTTTATACTATACATGTTTTTTAACTTTTAATTCAGTTTGCGTAAAATTGTCTCAACTTCTGTCTCAATCAACATCTTACTGTAGAGGCCAAATTTTTATGTGAATAATTATATCACACTCTCTAATAAGGTTCATTAAATATTGAGGAATACATTATATCTTAAAATATACAAACGATCGCATATTTTAACTGCTATCAGCCTGTGGAGTTCATGCCGTTCGTTTTATCGTTATTATAGTTATAATTTATAAGTTAAAAAATCATATAACATAATTATGCTGTGGAATTAATTACTAAACAAATCCCATCCATATAACAACTATTCATCTAATTTATTATTACATATACCCCTTATTACATAAACCCATTTCAAAAGCGTTAATTATCGCTGTCGCTGCCAGCTTCAAAGAGAGATCACGCTGCATAGAGATAACCCCGTATTGATGTTTAACATACAACCAATGCATGCAATGTTTGTAGAAGCGGATTACACACACACGTTTGTACACATTCAGGAGGGCGTGGCAACAGGTAGCCGACCGATAAACCAACTCCATATATAACAAAACTACGTCTATTTTTCGGACCTGATTGAAAGGATTCAACATTCATGCATTTGCATACCAAAGCTCAACCCAGTTCACACGTATCACGGTCATTGTTTAGGATAATTTAAGCCTACCCTTTGTGAGGTTAATGTAATTTACCTTCTAAATATAGGTGTAGAATTTAAAGGTTAGAAGTTATTATTACCATGATCCGAGCTTATTGATATTCCCTCCGTGACTATGGGGTGTAAGTTTTTTCATTCGTTTTCTCATAGGCTTTTCCTTGTACTAAAATATCTTTTTGATCAGAGTTTATAATTTATATTATTTGCTTGCGTGCACTTCCATCGAGTAGCTCCCGATTCTCATACAAATTTTCTCGTCTATACCTATCTTGTTGGCCTAATCTGGCTCAAAATCAGTTTAGCGATGTATTGAAAACATTTTCGTATTTTTTTAATTTACACTTAGTTGATACGCTCTGAACACTAATTTAAATGAGCATGAAAGATGTTTGGAACCATATTGTAAAATCTATTCAACTGACATCTATTTATGTATTTATAGTTATCTTTATTTTGAACTATTGGAAAGAAATTCTAGAAGTCAGGTTTAATAAAAAACCGTTGATTTTGTAATCTCTGAGTAAGAGTTAAATATATCGCTTAGATTCGTTTCATAAGGTTCCATTTCCTAGTTAGTCTCTGTAACAAGTCCAATGAAACGGCGATGTCTAACTTTACCAGTGACATTTAACAAGTAACATTTTTTTATTCTATGCAACTGAACTGAATCATGGACTAGTTACACGTTTACAGGGAAAGCTTACGTTTGATATTTCATTGGTGTATAATATTAAAATATTAATTCATAAAATAGACATTTACAGCATACATAAGAATAATAGTAGGTATGCGAAATTATCGATTATATCACGTAGTCTATTGTGGTTTTATATTTAACTTTCTTTAATATTTGAACATTTGTATTATTCGTCTCTCGTTTATAGCTTTTAAACATACGATTCTTAACTATTTAAAATCTCTCCTTTCATTAATGGTAAGACAATAGAAAATATTCCATCAATTACGCTGTCCTAACCACGTGACTAATTATTTTCGAAAACCAATAATGTCGGACAATATCAAAGGCATGATCAATGAGACATGCGTATGAAAACAAAGATATTAATTATGCCTTTTGACAATCAATAGTGAGAATTTCGATCAATTTCCTTTTGTTTCGCTTTCATTTCTGATTGACACAAAGGCACTTTTAAAAGCACGAACGCGTAGCGTACTTTGAAAGGTAAACCTGCACGTAGGCACAACATTGCTTTGTCGAAGTTTTTACAAGAATTCCATATTCATTTCACCGGCATGTATAAGTTTACAGTTCGTTCGCTCTCACATTTTGCTTCTTTTTCGGTGAAAATTTTTATAAAAATTATTCATTTAATATCGATATCGGATGGTAGTTTTGTCTGACTGATAAATTTTTATGTACAGTTACCTTATTATTTTCTCAAATTAGCCAATATTTACCGCTTTCAGTAGGTAGGTATTACATAAAGTTTAGAACCGTCTAAGCAATATGATAACGGAGTTGGGACACAATTTGGGGTTAAAACGAAATAACACCAGGTTTAAAACGAAAGCGTTACAAAGCGAAACAATTTCACAAACGAAGCGGTCAACTTACACATGCACGGTTATCTCTGTAACTAATATTCTAGCATACCTTTGTCATTTGCAAAGTGCCCCATAAATATACAAACAGAAGCTACCTCACATGCAAACGTTACGAGCATACTTAGAACCAGTCCGTAATACGTACTGAAATTCCTCTGAAAGCGGTACATAATGCACTCTTGAACAAAAGCTTTAAATCCCGACATCCTTTTTCGAACGTCGGAGTTCTCCCTAACATATTCTCACAACATCGTCGAGCGTGAAGCAGAATGAAATAGCTAGTCATAAAAGTTTATTGTTTGTTTTATATGCAGTTGAAACACTTGGAACGCAACAGAAAACTAGGTATTACTATTACATACTAACAATATCAAAGTTAGTTACCTGAATTATTATTTTGTTGCACTTAAATTCTAATCAATTATCCCAAGGAATGCTGATTTTAATATAATCGGGAACAGAATTAGCTTATCACTCTTCACCAAATCTATACGTTTTATTATCTACCTATCCTACCTATAGCCCCAGAATGTTTTAATAAAAACTCAATCTTTTTTCTTTACTTATTCGTCGTCAAGATCAGACGAAGATTTTAAATACCTTACCCTACAGGAAAAGTATGTATTAAATCTCTTTCTCCTTTCTTGTATGGATTAAAAAGTACGTAAACAATATCGATCTCCATTCAAATTGAAGCTTTTACAGCTTCTCATTTTCACAGCGTTTGCTCTCAGTACGTCCATTTTTGATTGCTATCAATCGCAATGAAATTTGAATTTTAATTAACGATTGACTTAATTCAACGAAGATTCGGATCTGAAATCAAATCTGGTACCTAAAAGTAGACTAGGTTTGATGCAGTTATCAATAATTAATCATTGTTAAATAATTCGATGCAATTCCCTGATCAACAATTTATTTTTAGATACCTACTCTATCAATTTTATATTATTAAAAAAAATATTTTATCTGTTTCAATAAAAGCATAAGAGGATATACATAAAAAATCTAGTTTATCACAATTTTTTTTAAAGTTGACTTTTATTAATAATAACTAAATACTGTATATAGTTTAACTTTAAATGACTATAGTATATAGTTGTCGTTAACAAAACTGCGTTCTCCTGATAATTAACTTATACCAAAATTATATCCGTAAAATCAAGCAGCACATTAAAATTAAATCCAATTAGGTATATGATGTATAACTTCCGACACTTCCCCGAAATTAAGAAAGTTTCTTCTGTTATGAACACTGATTGCTTTGTTCTGTCTAATCGTTTGTGACAAAAATGTATAACAATTAACACTATTCAAAACTATATCGTGAGAAACTTTTCAGTTATATTTTAGAGAAAAATGAGATATAACAAACTTAGTTGATGCAAGCATATAGTTATGCATTTTCAATAGACTTTCCAAAATCGAAGGAGTTTCTCAATTCGTATCATAATTATTTTATGTGCGTACTGTATGTGCAACAAATCACACATCCTAATTTATGTCTTGTAAAAGATGACCCGTTATAATTGAAAAAAAAAAGAAATGAACAGGAAAAAAAAGCCAAAGCCGAAAGAGATACGAAAGTCACGGAAGCACATAAAAGCACCACGGAATAATATTCAGGTTAGTTTTGATGGCAACAACTAATCTCATAACCCGAACTTTGCTAAAAAGCTATCACGAAAAGCAAATCGTTTTAAGCTTGAGGTACAAATTCCAATCATCCCAAAGCCTGACTTGTAATTGGACAGACCGGGAAACTATTAAAAGTCTTCTCGACGGTCCAGGACAAGCGTCCCTTTGTATAACAGAACCTTTCGACTCTTACAGCACTCCAAAGTTTACGATCAGTAAAATTAGAAGAGGTTTCTGATCAACGCTAAATACGTAAAGGTTTTGCAGACCACCTAAGCTATAGATTTCTAAGGTAAAATGACCTTTTACGTCATTGACGCAGTGGAGTATGAAAATACGGTGTATAGCTTGGAATAGAAACATTGAATGCACACAGAATACCTTTACTTGAATTAGTTTAAGGTTTATAATTTGGAAGAAGAAAAAATATATATATATGAATACAAATGTCAGTGTTTTTAATAAAAAGAAATATGAATATAAATGTCAGCGTTGTGTATATTTCATTTAATCAAATAATACACTGAATTACATGAAGTCATGTAGTGCAGTGAACAAAACGAAAAGAGCTTTACAATTTTTAAGCAATATTCGTCCAAGTCCAAGTTTTCCTTTTAATATTTCTCCGTATTTTTGCCCGTAATCACTCACGTGGTAGAGCAAGAGGTTATTGCTGGCATCAATTAAAAAACAAGTCAAACATTGGCGCCGAGTCAATCCAAAAGAACAACAAAAGCTTTCAACGCTAAGCCCCACCAAATATTACGTTATTAACTTTATTACTGAGTATACAGCATATCTTATCTACGTCTACGTCGTGTTTATTTAACGTCCTACGTTTTTCATTCTGCCGGTGACGTTGTTAATATACTTTACTGTATAAAATTACATTCTACTTGACGTTAATGATAAGTGACTTAACTATCTATACCTGGATGAGGGAATTCTCATGTGTATAGCAGTAACGAAATTGCAATATCTAGTGTATAACATGCTTGGGCGCAATATTAAAACATAGTTTTAATCAAATAAGGCGAAAATAATGTTTTTGTTCATGTTTAATTTATTTTTATTCCTCAAATACGGAACGTACATTGTCTTTGACGCAATCAATTTCGGATTTCATTCAGTTTAAACAGATTTGAAGTTTGTGAGATCACGTTGTAATAAATCATGTTTCATTTCTCGCTCAAGGCGAAATATGACTCAAAGGATCGCTAACATTAATTAATTGGACATCTCGTTCGAGTTTATGCATTGAGAGCAAAGAGCTAAATTCCAATAAGTTTCCTTCTATAAATATTATATTTAGTTCAATAAAAATACCTTTAAGGAGGTACGTAATATGAAATACTAGCTTTTCGCCCGCGGCTTCGCCCGCGTTTTCAATGAAAAACCCGCATAGTTCCCGTTCCCATGGGATTTCCGGGATAAAACCTATCCTATGTGTTAATCCAAGTTACCCTCTATATGTGTGTTTAATTTCATTGTAATCGGTTCAGTAGTATTTGCGTGAAAGAGTAACAAACACACACGTACACATCCTCACAAACTTTCGCATTTATAATATTAGTAGGATGACGTTATACGTTTCATAATAAGTTATAGAAGACATATTTGTTCTTATTTATTTGAAACATTATAAAAAAAGTATAAATATAAATGACTGTAATTTCGTAATTGTAATTTACCTGAGATCCTCGTCATAACTGCATCATAGCGTTCGAGTTCTTACTTCTTACCACAGAACTCAACTTTACTTTTTACCGTGTAATATTTAAAAATGCAAATCCTTTAAAATAACAAACATTGACACCATTAACATAAAAATACACAACAATATCATAATAACTTGTTACTCCAATCTCCAAGCTCAAAACTGTACTGAGTTTTTACGAAAATAATGTAAGACTTTACTCAATGTAAGTGCATTAGATGTGCCTGAGAAAGAAGACGTTGGGTGGCACCTGTTGCCTTGACGACCGCCCCTCGACGAGATTTAAGCATAGATTAATTGTTTTCATGTATGCTTGGTGTAATTTAGGTTATATGCGTTTCTAATTACTTGTTAACATATGTGAACAGATTGTGTATAGGTATGTTAAGTTATTATTATTACAAGGATCAATTATGTAGGATTAAGGTCATCGAAATATTATGCACATTTTGCGTTTATATGTTAATCCTTTCACTTGAGTATTGTAGATTGATTTGTTTTATTATTAACATTTCTTATAACGGATAACGAAATTTTGCTTTATTCTTCATAGTATTTATTATAGAAGCTCTATCTAAAAGTGATTTAAATAACATTTTTATTACTTCAGTTTGTTTACAGGAGAATTAACCATATCCTACAATATACATCAGTTAGATGTTGAAAATAAAAACAGCGCAAGATATTCTCAATTTTTCTCAAATATGAGTGACTTATGACTGACACAACAAAACCAATTTTCTACGGACGTAATTCTTTTTTGAGAGAAATTATTATATTTCTTTCATGTTTTATGAAGGAACGTAAAACACAATCTTATAAAGCATATAATACAATAAGCTACATTAAATTTATAATGCACATTTTATTAAACGTTTCAGAAAGCTTTGGAAGTAAATCTATTTTATGCTAGGATTGAGATTTCTTTATCATTAAAGAAAAGCAGACTTATTATTTTATCTAATGATTGAAAACTCTTTTATACCTAACGAAGTCAAAAAGGTTTATCTTTGTGCGGATTAAGATTCTTCGAAATCCGCCATGTTTTTTTTTTATATTATTGCGAACGAGTACTTATTCAATGATTTCTGTAAAAAAATATAAGAAGCTTTGATATTAACATTCGTAATGGTAATGCTTTATTTATTTTGAGTTGCTTGTGCATAAAATGAAGTTGATAAATAACACGAAAAACCTTCGAATACTTTAAAAATAAAGGTGTGTTATCTTATATTTATTATTTATTTTTGATAGTTATTTAATAAAAAACATTTGAAGCTTATGAAAATATTTCAAAGGTTTCCGCTCCATAACAATTAACTGAATCTCTCTACAGGATTATAATATTTTATAAATCCCTAATTAGTGAAAGCAATAAATTTTTCTAATTCCCCTGTTTCCTTCCTATCTACAGTGCTTTTTATGAGAAAATAAAAAGGAGAGGAATCTGGCGACCTCTTTGAAAATACACAATAAAAAAAGCTAATGAAATCAGATATAAATTATAGTTTAGAAAGTGAAATGTCACAATTCACTAGTTCTAACAAGGAAGTATAAAATGACGTTCCATAAAGAGGCAACGATACAAAGTATAAATTAGATAGAACATATAAAAGTAATGTTTGTCTTCCATTGCGTATACGTATCTATAAAATGCTGATAACACACATACATGCATAGCATTGCATCGTTACAAGAGGGCAAAGTGCTTCGAGATCCGACCGAGAGGTGCATTATCCTCGGATAATTGCAGTGTCTTTGATGTCGTACTATGTCCTACTAGAGCCATTATATATACGTTCTGGATGTATTCACCAAGAAATCCTATTGTGGAAACATATTGAGTGAATACTGCGTACTAATTATTATTATAAACTTGAGTAATCCTAAAAAACCTCTTAATAAATTCACTAATCCTAAATAGTATAAGACACAGAGCTACTTATAAATTTCACTGAACGTATTTATTATACACTAGCGGTCCGCCCCGGCTTCGCCCGAGGTACGTATTTCGCAATAAAAAGTAGCCTATGTCCTTTCTCGGGTATCAAAATATCTCCATACCAAATTTCACGCAAATTGGTTCAGTAGTTTAGGCGTGATTGAGTAACAGACAGACAGACAGAGTTACTTTCGCATTTATAATATTAGTACGGATTATTTATAATACATAGTAATATGGAAGACAGATTATTAAATAGTAAATTATATTTGATAAAAAATATGCATAAATACGATATTGAACTCATTATTTGAACAATAATTCATTTAACAATGAACAGCATTCGATCAAAATACTATAATCATTGATTTACAACTGAATTAATAATTACATCTGATTTAATGATGTACATTTGAATGCCACCAGCATTTTAAATGAAATAACTAATTTCGAACAAAATTTTATAGTAAAGTATAATGTTATTTAGATGCATAAAATTCCGTAACAACATAATGATGTGGCGTAGCACGATGTTCCCGTAAACTCGAAGCAATTTTAAATTTATAAGCATAGCATCAAAGCTTAATTTGTTTGCTGAGCGATTTAATTTTAAATTACAACTTGTATTTGCGGAGGGTCGCAATTTTAAGTGTAATAGAGTGGAATCATGTTTTAATTAACCCCTAGGCCTTTTGAAACAATCAATTTTATAAACTGTTACTCTGTTTATTTGCATACCTTAATTTGAGATCCTTTCTTCAAATTTGCAAGATGTGGTAGCTATGCTTGCCATCTTTTCTTAACGACTGGTATTTTAAAAAGCTGTCAACGCATTAACTTAGCACATGATAACGCGCGATGGTGACCGAAATAATACATGCAATATCGAAAATATAGCAATGATTTTATTTGTAAATCCGTTTCAATAGATTTTTTTTAATTTGCCTTATGTAGTAAACATGGAGGGAAAGGTCCATGGGCTTACTTTGCTTTACGATAACATCCGCTCTAGCGCCAATTTATATAGAGGCATAATAAAATTGGAATTTCCATATTATCTCTAATTAAATCAAAGCATTTAAGACGCATAAAATCTATACATATAATAAATCTGTAGAAGGGTCAATTCTGTACATAGAAAATATTGAAAAAATAAATAGCAGTGGGTGTTACTGGATTGATACCAAACCCAAATATGTGATTAAAAAAATTTTTGTCTGTCTGTCTGTCTGTCTGTCTGTCTGTCTGTATGTGAAGACATCACGTGAAAACTAACGGTTCGATTTCGATGAAACTTGGTATAATTATACCTTATTATCCTGGGCGTAAAATAGGATACTTTTTATCCTGGAAAAATACGTAGAAAAAAATTAATCTTAATTTTTCAGTTTTATCCATATACGTTGTTCTGTAGAACCGTGAACACACGTTGCGTATTATTATAGGCCTAGCCGTATTTGGGTCCAATAGATATTTATAAGATGTCATTGTCAGAGTTACTCAAAATGGAGAAATAAACCATCCACGCGAAGACCGACATCCGCGCGGACGGAGTCGCGGGCGGAAGCTAGTGTCTAATATAAATAAAACGATCGTATTTTCTGTATTGGGGCTGTGTCTTGTTTATTAAACTCATTATCTAAGTGGATTTTTTTTATGTTTAGCGTATTTACTTTATACTAATTATAAATTATTATTTCTGTGAAATAATGTACAATTTACAATATATATGTAAAAAAACTTCGTTTTCCTAAATATCGTTTATAATGCTACAGAATTACATACGTAAATGTAAAACAATAACATTCCATTGATTACATAAGCCTCTTGGAGAATCTAACTACAATTACTTTCAAGTACGCACCAGAACAATTGGTCCGAGCACTCTCATCTATTGTATAAGCTTGCGGCTGCATGTAATCCATAATCTCGCAGCTGGTCTTAGACGATAATGTAATCTTCGGCATAAAGGCAGGACATGGGCAGGACTAAATGTCATTTATTAATTAGTAATGGGTGGATTTCCCAAACCGCTTTTTTACGCGGCAAGGCTGAAAACTATCCTATTTTTTCAAGATATTGTTTTTATTTTTTGTTTTAATCGTAAAGCACAATGTTTATAATATGGCCCTATCATTATAGTTTAAAAATAATTATTATTTTCCAAGAAAATGAAGTAAATATAGGCGATTTCCAATTTTGGTGGCTTGTCGCCGACCTACTTCACTCAATAACAAGATCGATTAACTAAAAACTAGACGTAGGATTCGATTTTAATTTTTATGTAGTCGTTTTATAATAGTTGACCATTCAAAATATATCAATTTAATTATATTAAGTACTGTAGTATAGTTTTACAGGCACAATTTAGGTCTGTCGCCGAGAATTTTCTAATTTTGGTGTCATTTACAAAACGATATTTCTACAAAACACCAGTGATTCCTAAAGCATACAAATTACGTTATGCACTTCATTTAGTCACGCACTAACCGGCTTAGCAGGTGGTTGTGTCCTGTGTCGTACCAGTTTCCCGCCAAAAATGTAAGTAAACAGTTTCATTGCAACACCCCCGATTTTATGCAATTTTGGTGTACTTAAATAATCATACTTGTGACAGTAATATTTTATTGTTATTTTGAGTATTAGTAGAGTTTTGGTTTGTTTATTGTTTAGTAAATATGTTATTATTTTAGTACACGTAGTTTTTTTTTAAGAATTTTTTTCTTGCAATTTCCAATTTTGGTGGGACAATTTTGGTGGTTTTGGTGGCATTTTTAGACCCACCAAAATTGCTTCCTTACACCAAAATTAGAAAATTCAAATAAAAATGTTTATTTACTAAAACCAACATTGCTTCATGAGACCAAAATTATAAAATCAATTAATAAATCGAATTAAATATTAATGTAATTACTATGAAATCGAATATGAGTCGAAATATTATGATGATAGCACAATGTACCGCCTTGTGCCCTCTTTTCCCTTGCCTCGTAATTTTACAATATACTTTCCTGTCTATAATATTGATTTTTTTAACTGCATTGAATTTTAAAATAATTGAGCGCGCTCGCACGTGTCTTATGAAGTTAACTTATTATCATTGATATTTGTTCTTTTCTCCTAAAATTGGATATTTATATGGTTTCTTTAGTACATACTGTATTAAAAAATATTTAGGACGATACATAGGTCGTATTACAATTGTGTCCCTTTTCTACTTTGGCTATTAATTATACCTATTCGAGATAACAGCGCTGAAAGAGTAACTTTTTTTACTTTTGTGTGAGCAAACTCATAATGCTTAGGGACTTGCCCATACAAATCACAAAAAATGCTGATATTTTCACAGTAAACTCTATATGGGACCCTACATAACACTATTTTTTATCCTGTAGATAGATATTTTCAAATTAAGAAGGTATTCTGTTACAGGAATCCAAAGAAAAAAACTAAACAAACTAGAGCAGAGCAGTTACAAAGAAAGAGAGAGTCAGAAAGAAAGAGAAAAGAAAACATCAGAAAAGATCCTCTCAAGCTTGAAGAACTGAGAAGAAAAGAACGCGAAAGATACCACAGAAAGAAAGCTGAAGGCAAAATTGTACCGTTGTCCGAATTACCACCTCGAGCCCGTAGACTGAAACAGAGACGAAATTATATTAACTTCAAAGCGTACTGTGAAAGAAAAAAACGAAGAGGTTTACCTTCAATACTGTCCAGCTACATTCCACTACATAATTTACCCATCGAAACAACGTCACAGCCTACGTCACAGCAAACACATCAGCCAATTTCAAATTCACCTCGAGTTTTGCGATCCCATAACAAAAGTCTTACTTTTACCGTTGAAGCTGCTCCTGCTGCTCCGATTGAAGAAACTTTATCCAGCGATGCTATTCAAAGAAGCACACCCGTTAATGAGACCGCTTCTCCATTTATAAGTCCCAACATAAGCTGCATACACTCTCCCAGTTCTATGTCTGGGCGAAACAGTCCACAGTCAGATATTTCTACAAGTACTAGCATCTTTAAACGAGAACTGAACAACCAACTTAGAAAATACCGAGAACAGAAAAAGTCCAAAATAAGATTACTTAAGAAAGCTCTTCTGAAGGAACAACAACAAAAGTTTTTGTATAGAAAAAGACTTGAGAGGTTGGAAAAAAAGATGAAGATAAGTCCAAAAAAGGTTGGGTGTAGCAAACGTATGGTAAGTCCTAAATCAATCAGTCCTAAACAAAAAAGACTACGCAATATTGTGAAAAACTTCTTTGAAGATGATGAAAATAGTCGAATTTGTCCGGGCAAGCAAGATTATATAACAAGAGGTGGATTGAGAAAGCAAAAACGATATTGGAATGATTCTCTAAGAAATTTACATCGAAAATATCTTGAGAATGGGTACCCGCCTATAAGCTATATTACTTTTACAAGAATGAGACCATTTTGGGTTATTAAGCCAAGAATCGAAAACCGTGAGACATGCATGTGTAAAACGCATGCTAATATGGAGTTTGTAATATCATCTCTGAAGAACAACAAGATTATTCTTGAAAATTCCATAACAGAGGTCTTAAATACTTTGAGACATATTAAGATTATATTTTTTTTTAAATATGCTACATATTCGGTTAGTCTTTAAAATATATAAGTAGGTACAGCCATTAGGATTCATCTTTATATACTAGTACATGTTCTGTCCATCTTTAAAGCTGCACGCTAGCTTTACATGACATGAATTTTAAGGTAAAGTTATTCAGGCAGGCAAGCCAGCCAAGGCAGTCAGCAGATCTGTTACCAAAAGGCAATTTTTATTATTATTTTTCATTTTTTTATTGCAGTACAAG
>CAJQZM010041020.1:0-25472 GCA_907164665.1 Colias nastes | reverse complement strand
GTTTTCACTTCTGCCGGCACTCCCGGAGTGCAACCCGTCTTTTTTTTATTTGAACTAATGTTAGTAGTACACACATAATAAAGCCTTTATTTAAAAATCAATTAGAGAAATCTTCTATATGTATATCTTTATGTTTAAATTCTATTCCTCGATATCGTATGTATAATCATATTTCACAAACGCTCACGTACTTTGACATGCTATTTTAGATTAATTGCGTAAAGGTTTACACTGAAACATTATTGCATGTAATAGATGTCATGTTCAGAACATGAATTTAGTACAATTTCATAAATACTTAGTATAATTAATGTATAATTTATCCTTTGTATTGTTAACTCATGATAGAGCTAGTAAAATGAATGTTTTTAATGCATTAAAATCGAACTAACTAATTAATATTTTCTAATCATCTTTCTATTTAAGATACGCAATTCCATTATAATAATAATTTGAACATTGTATTATAGAAATTGAGTTTGTAACAACAATAATGTTCAGGTATTCGAGCACTTCTGAGAACGCGCGGTATGAGGGATCCCGCTCAAATCCTACGTAATTTTATATAAAGCCGAGGTTATTATACTAAATAAATATAATTTCAAGTAAAATGCCTTGTTCACGCGTTGGTGGTATAATTCTATCGAAAGTGCGATGTTTAATATAAGAGTAAATAGCTGTGCCCCGTGGATTTACCCGTATTGGTCCGCTCCTATTAGACTTAGCGTGATGATATAGCCTTCCTTGTTTAATGCTATCTAACAATGAAATATTTTTCCAAATCGGACCCGTTGTCCCTGAAATTTGCGCGTTTTAGCAAACAAACAGACTCTCCAGCATCATAATATTAGTATAGATTATATAGTTTATAATCCCTCATGTACTTAACTCAACATATTTTATTAATTATCGTAAATTTAACTCAAATTTATCTATAAGAAAATGAAATATCACTAGTACGTACACTAAGTTTGAAATAGAGATAGTGTACTTTGAATATACTCTTAGCTTACCTTTTAGGAATACACGATACTCGGCTGCGTCTAACATTGACAAACGAAATTGCCTGCTTCAAAGCGAGCACAGAGGCTAAAAAAATAGTATCAGTTTCAGAATTCCATCCAGTAAGTATGGAAAATGGAAATATTCATACAAGCTTCTTAACCATGTTACTGGGAAATTTCCGGAATATTTAAGGGAAAAATTCATGAATATTTTTTTGTTTTAATAATATTGGACCCTTTGAATTTAGAGGGTTGGAAATATTGTAGAAAATTCAAAGTTAAAAAGGGGTCTTTTACCTTGAGATTGTTATTTGAGACAGGATAATTGTTATTTAAGATAATATCTATCGTAATTGGGTCACGCCATTTCACAATATTTTACTTGATATCATGAAATGAACTAGTTATAAATATAGAAATTAAAGATTTTAACGGATTTTAAATCCGATTTACTAATTATATTATTTTCCCGACGTTTCACACACTTTGCAGCTAGCGTGGTCACGGGGAGACACTTGTAAATCTCTTAGAGGTGTACATAAATATTTCCATAAAATAATACAAGTAACAACAGTGTATTTCTGCTAGAATTGTTATTTTATTTGGTACTTTGTGTAACATTTTAGTTAAATGTAGACCCTAAAAGAAAAGTTTTGCACGTAGGTGGGTACAGACCTCAAACTTCGTATTGCACTTGTATGAAACCTAAACAGGCCAAAACTTTATCGTATAATGGAGTTGAGTGTATTTTGCGAATTTACTTTTACAAAATAATATTCGTATTTAGATAAAAAAAAATGTGTGCGTGTACTAGTGTACACACGTAAGAAGTGAAACTTCTTTATGACCTTTTTTTTCAAAAAATAATTTACTAAGTATATGCAACTTTACAGAAATACGTCAATCACGCGTGTAAGGGATAAAAACAAGATGGCGCGTAAAAGAAAAATGTCACGCGTAACGAAAAAATGTTACACTAAATTTTTTTCCAACCCCGATAAAGAAGTTTCACTTCAAAAAATGTACCACTTTGTTTCCATTCTTTCGATTTTAACTATTAAACGTGCTGGTTATACGGTCTACAAAATCTACGCTTTACCGTGAATAAGTTCTATAATATGGAAAACACATTAATAAATCCATTTAAACTATTGAAAGAAAGAGTATTAATGTACAATTTGTCATCCATAAGAATATGTCGTTTACGATTTTGTAATGGTGCATTTAGATCAAACGAGCGAATGCTCGTTCTAACCCCACTATGTCAAATTATTTTAGTGTAAACTGGCGTAGAGTATTCTTTCGTTGTTCTTAGAGCGTTCGAAAATTCTGTGCAATGTTTTAATTCTGAATAACACTGAATACGAATTTTCGTTTACACTACTAGATCACGAAATATATGCTCCTAGCTCTTTGTTCGGTAGATGTAAATGCACCGTAAGAAGTATTTATAGAGGTTTGCTAACAAATCTACATCAATAGTATGCCCATAGAATAAAATGAATGTGCATATACGATTTCATTATAAGTAGGTACTAAGTTTCCCTATACCACAGAATACATAATAGTAGCTAAACGCTACAGAACGGACACTCTCCGCCTCCCGCCAAAATTAAACACTTACCTCACCCCGCACGATCAGTCTAAAAATGGTCCACATTTTTCTACAGGGACGATACGCAACGAAGATTGACAACATTAATCAAATTGACTTAAAATAATTTTATTATTTTGGATTTGTGATTATCGTTTTTCGTAGAAAATGGTTAGATATTGTGCTGTTTACGGATGTATTTCATCAGAAAAACGCGAATTTTTTTTTACGCTAGTCAAAAATGTGCCAACCATAAAACGTTAACACACACATTTGCAGTCTCTACAGTGTGACTGTCAAAACGATCATTTTGTATGGAGTATCCAGGGTGTGCCTCTACAGAAATTTGTTAACAAATCTACATCAATAGTATACCCATATTACAAAATGAATGTGCATATAGGGTTTCATAAGTTGGCACTAAACTTCCATACATAGAGGTTTGCTTACAAATCTAAATCGATGGTATGTCCATAGAATAAAATGAATGCTAGCTTCTATTAGATCGTTTCATATGAATGACGTTTATATAAATTGAATGCGTTTTTCATGAAAGCCTTTTTCATTCCCGACACGTTTCAGTGTGGTATTTGATTGAAATGTTAGGTCGATGCTATAAATAAAATATGTTTGTTGTGGATATTCATGGAAATATTTCTAGGAATTCAATAGGAAAATATTGAGCTTTAAATCATTTTAAAAGAGAATATAGCGCACCTTTTGGGCTGACCATGAAACGGGAATTTAGCGGATAAGTTTTATTGCTCTTTTAGATTATTTTTGACATATTTTTTTTTGTTTTACAGCATTCGAGTGTAGATAAATGATTTTTTTAATAATAGAAAAATAATCAATCCCGAAGCGGTAGTAGCACACAGTCTGTGTAAAAGTCCATCTATTTTTCTGTCTTTCAGAAAGTTAATTTTATTTGTGGAAGCGAAAGACGCGAAGAGAGCGAAGCTGCGGTCTAAAATATGCTTGTAAATCAATAATACTCAAAATTGACGGGGTTTGATGAATGAGAGGGAAACAAAAGTGACATGCAAAGAACGAACGGAGTTAATGGAAATCCGACATCTCAGTAGATTTACATTCGGTTGTTTGCTTTGTTTTTCTAAAGATCCGGGATAACATATAGGTATGTTTATATTTATTTTAATACCTATCTGGTATATTATTTCCTTTTTAGTCGAAAAAACTATTTTAACTAAAGGATATTATCGAGCAGTAAACAGGCATTCAGGTAATTGTTTTGTTTTTATAAATTTTTTATTAACTATAGTCTTAAGAAAAACCTCACTAATATGTAAATACAATAAATTCCTGGCGAGTAATTATTCATTATACTCAAATTGTATCGATAATTCATTTGGTATTGGCATATTTGAACTAAAATTGTATCATTCATTTGTTACTGAAATAATAGCCTTTGTGTATCTATTTTTAGCTTAGCAATAAATTGGAATATTTCTATGACCTTTATTAAATTCAATTGCATTATGTTTACCCTAGCTTACAATATGGCCGCCTACATGTTCTGAATGCAACAGGATCGCGACACCCACGCTCACAGCTCTGACGTCACAGTTATGATTTGCGAGATCAATTTCACATACCTTTTAGATTATTCTGGAAATGTAAAATTCAATTTTGAACGATCTTTTAAGAAGTGAAAATTGAGGATGTTTCTTATTTATTAAAAGGAGATATTACGCTAAAGTTCTTAAACGCAAGTAAATATGAATATGTGTGTATTTTTTAACCATTTATTAATTGGATTACAATGAAAGTATATGGTAAATAGTATTATTTAGAAGGTATTTTTATGGACAAATAGGTGAATTATGTGGCCTATCAGACTGATAGATACTTTTAAGTAATTTTAATTCTTCTTCATCGTATGAACAAACTCAGTATCTATTTTAATAATTCGCTTACCATGACTGTAGATACTATAAAAGCGTTGAACATCTTACTGAATGTGAATGTTGAAATGATTCTTGATTTATTTCAGTACAAAGCTTCCTGATTTTATTAAGTTAAGACTAACAAAGACCTAGCTTTTACAAACGAATTGTAATTTTGCCTTTTCCTTTGTTATTAGATTTGTTACTTTGTTTTTGTATGAAAAGAGGATAAAAATATAAATTTTGAACAAAATAAATAGGTGATTAAATATGATCCTATTAACCCATTTAGGGTTTAGCGATTCTGGTACATTCGAGTGAATTTAATACTGAGAGGATATCGGATTTTAATAAAGCTTTTTGTAATTTGAACTGACTGGGCTTTTCGAAAACCTAAATGATTTATTTTATGTCGTTTAGTTAAAATTCTTTATTTTAAATATAAATATGAAAAATATTTTCCATTTTGTTGTGCTATTTACGTCTATATTTTTGGGTGCGTTTGGAAATTTGGTACTAAAATCCATACCCTGAATTTAATCAAAGGCTTCATCGGGCTTTTTTTTCTATTTTTTTATTACCGTGATGGTTTCGGGAACGTTTTTATTCTTTTTTATACTATAAGCTACACAGGAAGGCGTTGATTTTTTTTATTCATTTATTTTTTTGACAGCAGTAGCTTATTGCTTATATAAGCTTTTGTTTTTTGTTCTGACTTGTGTATTTACGTATTTTTAAGACACGTATTATAGATTATAGTATAAAGATAAGTTCTCTTTATACTATGCAAGTAATTTCTACATTCGAACATATGCGATGAAATCTTTTTCAGCAACTTTACTACATTTGTGGTAATGAAATAAAATGATACGTTATGCATGCCAACAAATATTAAAATGAATAGCTGGTCAGTATCTGGCACATAATATTTCGTCCATTGCGTTAACATTGCGTTGCGTATTTTATGAGGCAGTGTAAGTTTATTATGTGGTGTAAATATTATTATTTTGAACAATATTCGCGGTGTATTTTCAAGCATGGCGAGATATTTAGCCTACAATGATTTATGCATACCTAGTCGAAAATACTGTATTAACTATACCGTAACGTTACGTACGTTACGGTATTGTTTCGTAAAGGGTGAAGGAAAATCAGCGCTTCACATCAAGTGTACAATGTACAATGTACATGCTGATTAGTTAATTTTAAACATCACAGTCGATAGATTTTTATTGAACCGCGGTGTTGAATAAACTTTCTTTCTTTCTCTTATTATATTGCTCAATTAATATTATATCTGAAACTATCCAATTGGTAAGGTGTGATTGAATAAAATGATAAAAGTCACGTCATGTTTGCTAACGTTTTAATTAGGGTAATTAAAATAGTACCTAATACTTCAAAGATGCATAGATACCATTTACTTCTTCAATCTTCAAAAGCGCATAATCTTAAAAAGTGCATTCCAAAACAATCTTACCTAAATATTATAATAAGGGTTGAGTTCAACATTGCCATTCCAAATATGATTTGATTCAGGTCATGACACTTAATGGAATACCAAATTGAAGATGTTACGAATTATACAGATTGGAGCGTTCCCGGAATAATCTTAATATTGGTTTACTCTCCGTTGATATCTGAAGCTCACTGAACTGAGTTTGACCGATTGTATTATGGTTATTAGTATATGCTTCGTTTTCTATAGAACGGAAGTAATGCTTTGAAGAGGAACTTGATATGTAATATGACTAAAAGAACTATAGTTATAGGAATAAAAGTTTGCGTTAAAGAACATAAATTATATAGTTTATTTACTAGTAGATGTACTTTATACTTAATTGTTGAAATCGATGTTATCAAAATTGTTGTCTTCTTTTATAACATTAAGCACTTAGTTAAGTGCCTAAAGTTGTTACTTTCGATAAATAATTAAAAACAACTCTGCCATTATGTTCCACTTTCAAGTCAATAGCTATAGGTTACGAAAAAATAAATAATAAATACGTTTAAAAAAATAAAAACACAAAGGCAAGAAATAACGGATGGAATATTTTTTGAGGAATAACATACGTACCTATCTACCTATTACTTGCAAACAAAGCCGCGGGCATTAAGCAAGTAAATTATATTTTCCTGATATTTCTTATAGCTCTTGTTTTGATTTTCCTCCTGTCTTAACGTCGAAGCATGGTTTTCGTTTCAGCGAATTAAATTCCTAAAGATTAACCTATACACCATTTTAGAAATACGTAAGTTGATTTGTTTGTTTGTTCACGCCTCCATTTGTAAATCATAAAATTCTATACAAGAATAAAAGACATAACACTATCAGATTTTATATTTCATTTATTTTTACAGGAGGTTTTCATAGTTTTGCTATTTAAGCAAAGAAACTATTAACCATTATTAACCATTGAACTCAATATTAAAGGCTTGTTAAAAAAATGTGTCAAATACAAAAACACTGACAAATTTAGGTGATGAATTACTACCTACTTCATGTTCCCGTCCCCTCATTATAAAGTGGTATAAGGGTTTAAATAAATAGCCGCCATAAAATGTGTCCCTCGAGATTTGAATTTTATATTTTACTCGTGTTTTAAGTGAGATATAATAAAGTATGGAAAAACATGTTCGTTGTATTTGTAAAACTGGTTTAAAAGTAAATTAGTTTAAATTTAAAAGTTTTCATAATGCATTCGTTTTTTTACCTTCTCCCCGTGGTTGCTTGGCAGACATCACTGCTTAGTGATAAGGTCCCCAATTATTGTTCTACATAATTATTGAATCATTTTGTTTCTTTTCTTTTATAATATATGCACAATAAAGTTTAATAAATAAACAAAAACAAATTAGTTTAATTGACACACTTTTTATATATACAGGATTTAATCGAAAACAATCTATATAGCCTCCAAATGGTTTTTAGATCAAAAGTTAATAGATTGTAAGAAAGATGTTCAGAATAATAAGACCCCTGCTCCATGTTGATTCACGCTTCGTTGGCGCCCAATGTATACTTATCTATGGACATGGATAGTTTTGTCTTATGTATGGTCATTTATCAATTTCATGATTGTAACGAATGAGGTTCTTATTGCGAAGTTTAGGATGTTTTATATTGTACGAAAAAAAAGTTAATGTGTAAAAGGTATAATACAAAAAATTGTTAACGTAAGTACAACTAGAGAGAAAAAGATGTGTGAGCAGCTAGTGCTTTTATAATCGTTGTATGTTATTTATAATATCATATTTATGTATGCAAATGATAGGCAAAAATACTAGTTAACGTTTGAAACATTAAAACGGTTGTGTAAAAATCTACAATCATTTAATTCATTTAATATATGCATTAAAAATAACAATATACCACTCGTACATGTTTTAAGTAACTTTTTAATAGGGCTGATTTGCTCGCATTTACGGCCCATACCAGAAAGCAGTTCCTAATAGATAGGGGATGTTTTTATATTATGGTTTTTGTCTCATGTCTTAACTTCAAATATCTACCAAAACTTCATTAACTTCTCATTTAGCCAAGAAAGCAAAACAGGCTGATTCACATGTTATATAATTAGTAATTTTCCACAGTAGAAATTCATTTGTCATTTTATATAAAAGTTTACTCATATAATTATTATATCTTCAGTCCCTCATTCTGTTAATGGAAACGTCAATATTGTGCATTAGTGCTCAGCCTCTGCAACTTTATATCAATGATAGTAGTTTTTAATATCAGTTGAGTAAATACGTTCTTACGAGCCAATAACTTTTATGTACTCGTAACATAATATGGGTTGACTCTATATTATGTATTAAGGGACGAAAAGCTAGCTTTATCTATTTAATTTTAAAGCAATGATTTTGACACTTTAAAGATAAAGAAACACGAAAAAACTCACATCACATCTTGATTAAACCAATATATTTGTATTTATCTAAACATATTCCATGGCCGTTGGTCAGAAATCATCATCTTTGCAACAAAACCGTCTGATATGTTCTTCAGTTTGTTTTATATGTATTTCTGCGTACATCTACGTATTTACCGAGTGACATATTATATGCTAATACTAATAATGCTATACCGACACAAGAGTCTATTATTATATAATATTATGTTGTTTATTTATATACAAAATTAATACTAATGCTACTGAAAAATCAAATCCATTTTATAGCTTAGTTTGTTTGTCTCCATCCAGTATATCTTATTCTACAACAAATCCATTTCAAGGGTTTGAAAGCACTCATTGCACTCTATCGTTCTACCTTCTTATACTATATTACTGCATTATTTATCGAAACCTCTAGATAAAATATATGTACCATGCACATTTTATAGACACGATACAGCGATATTTCCAAGAATAAATTTGCATGTAAAGATCTGGAAAATTTTACGTGCAGAAGGCACGTACGACATTTATGATGCCATGGATATAAAGGCAATAACCTTAAAGTTGTGTGTTTTGTATCATATTTGTTATTGGTGTTTTGCATTAGTATAGCCTATTGAGTAGGGGTGTTAGTCACGTAACTCTTTTATGACTGAAGATGTTTGAAAGGCTTATAACAACTTTGCTAGCTAAGATATTACGACGTACCTATTTAATTTCAATTCTAAATATATTTATTGAGAAATATAATCATTTGCTTGCTTATATTTTCCGAGCTAATCGAAGTTAATTTAGTTATTATGCCATTATTTTGTAGAACCTCCCCATTGATTACATTAGTAAGAATCTTCTACTCTATTATATACCAAATAAACAGAACATTTGATGGTAGGTTATCTGCTATGGAGCTAGAAATGTCTAGCGTGATGTTTTCAAAGAAAAATGTGTTCCCTAGATACCAAGCAATTCGTTCAGAATAAATAGAGATTCGCCTTCTTTTACGTAATATACAAAACATAATAATATACTGTGAATTTCACATCATAGTCGACCTTTTAGATCTAGACTGTGCTAAACTTTCTCACAAGCCTACAAATCATGTTTTACTTAGGTTAATATTTCATGATCAGACTTTAGTACGTCAATCTTTATTTTGTAAGAGGCGTTTTCCTTTATTCTTTAAAAGTGTATCGACTGTACCTACATGTTCGTATTATTTGATATTGAAATCATAATTGTGTCTTTTTTATAGTTCTTATCCATAAAATTTAAGTATTCTGGAAATTGGTTCAGTATAGAAAGGAATGTTTAGGTGATAAATAGATTTTTCTACCTAGTTTAGACGTAGTCTAATCTAAATCTGTTGCGTTTGTGTTGTTTAAGTAATCCTTTATAAGATGGATATTGTGAATTTCTGTAGGTAAATAAATCAGTCAAGTAGCTTAAGTTCAAAGAACAAAGTTTTGATACATCAAAATGATCTATAAAAACATCCTTTTCTTATTCCGTTTTTCTAAACAAGCACGTAGCAATAACGCTCCTGTTTCGTTTATTTTTTCTTTGAGGTCAGGAAGTGACCCGAGGATTGGCTATTGATTAATTTATAACTTAGAGGTTTGTCGGATCTACTATTTGATATAACTTTGGTCCTTACCATGATTGCAGTAATATATCTAAGGGAAGGGTACAGAAATAAACAAACGAAGCTTCTCCATAAACATTTATTAGTATAATATATCATTTTCCATATTTCATATTCTTATCATTAGGGTCACCCCATAGAGCAACATATAAATTAGGAATCTACATACAGAAGATTCGTCTACGCTGCAATTCTATATTACCCCCTGTCCGAGAGTCGCAAGTACATTAAAGATTCGTTCATTAATTATAAGAATTATATTTTGACACATTTATAGATATTTTAAAAATCTAAGTTGCCAATCGCAAATACAAATGGCGATATTATAAAGGCTTACGATAGCGTCCTTCACCAAGTTTTAAGTCTCTTATATGACTAGAACATTTAAAAGTTAAAGTGTCTATATTTATGCTACTCTTCTATTGACATAAGTTTACCACCAATTAGCAGATCTACATATACTTAACTCTACATACATACATAGCGATAGAATGGACTGCAAGTGGCCGGGTACGTTGGTGAAAAATAAATAACTGAAAAGGCACCAAGAACCCGCGCTGCCCGCAGTCCGCGGCTAATTGGCCGAGCTTAGCGTCGTGGCGTACTGATTAGGCAATAAGGCTGGGTGATTGCCCAACCAAGTAAGCGGACACTCGGCTCAATTAGAGACGGTGAGAGAACAGAAGGTCATATAGTGGTCCAAAATCCGAAATAAAATCGACATCCCTGTTTTGAATCGGAAAGATATGAAAAACGCAACGGGTCCAGTTAAAAAGCGGCGGTCGGGTCGTCGTGGTGTTAGCCCCATTTCTGGAAGAGGCCCATGCGCTGGCAACGGCAGTTGGAGCCCCAGAGATTGCAGCGGCACGACGAGGAGTGGCAGCAGTCGCCGGGGCGGTGGTCGCAGTTGCCGCCGCGGCGGATGCACGCCCGCCTGAAAACGTAGATCAGCGACGAACGTCTGAAACCATATCACCGTCTAGCCTAAGGATCGATCCACTGCGGAACGATTTCATACTACGACTCTACAACTAAAAACTACAATTAAGGAAACTTCTGAAATGTACAAAGATAAACTAAATAGTTCTAAAACCCAAACTGCAACTTTGAGTTTATGCTGCTTAGCTAACCTCAATGGGCTTTATTCAAGATTCAAAATATTGGTCAAAATAAATTCACAATTCCAGCAGATTTTTCTTCTTTTAATTGAAATACAACATGGCATTTGTTAAGTAAAATACTGGATTTTATTTCTGATTTTGTTAATAAAGGGCTAGTACTGTCTATATTTTGTACTAAATAAATATGTTCAAAGTAGCGTTACTCACTTGCCGACATCTTGAAGCACCTGCAGGTCGTTGGGGTCATCTCCATAATCGGGGCCAGTCATTTCGATGTCGTCGTCGCCTAAAATATAAACATCATCATCATCTCTTTCTGTTATTAGGTCCCTGCATAAACTCCCGTTTGTGAGGTTTCAGTATTTCTGTGCTGCGTTTTATAGTTTAGGAAACATTATGGACGATTCGATTGATTGATTGTACAATTATATAATCTTGGTGTAGTTAATTTACATCAATACTTTAGATACTAATAATGGATGTGGAAATCGATTTCGTAACACTATAAAAATAAGGTTTTATTTAACACAAGAATCGAAAATAAACACTTTAGGTCTGCCTCAATAAAAGGAAAAACCTGACTGAAAAGACTTCTTCCCCTTTTCACACGTTACAAGACAGATTATTTTTAAAAAAATAATGCGTGTTAATATTTAAAAAGTCGTACTCGGTAAATACATTCACGAGGCTAATGTATTCTGTAATCGGTTTAACTCGAGTTTGCTCGAGACAAGGGGATTATACGTGCGAAATTTCGCAGCTTGTAATTCTTAAAATTAAATCTAGTTTTAATATCGTTGTGTGCTTCGTTCGGAAATCCAGTTATAATATTATTGTAGTGTGTTTCATATCGGGCCGTGGCGTGGTGAGCTAATTATGACCTTTGTACAATTTTATAATTTGGTTAATTGAATTCGCTTATTATGCTTTGTAAATTAGTGGTAGTTGGGATATGTTGTTGAATTAGTATCTAGGTACTGATTAGTGTATGTTTTAGTTGTTGTTAATTCTGTTATTTCTCTTTGTAACTATTGAATTAGATCACCTTTTTAAATGCATTTGTTGCTAATTATATCACCTAAAAATGAAGTTTTAAACTCACTATCATTATAAAATTGGATCAGAATTTTAAAGATACAAACCAAAAATGTTTAGATACGCGTTGAAATGATATCTTTTTATACTTGCTTTTTTTTCGCAGATTTAACGAATCTATAGTACAATCGTAGTATATTATTATTAGTCTGTGGTACAATAAATAACTTACCGGGATCAATGTACGAAGCTCGTGACTGCTGAGCTAGCACGATGGCAGCTAGCATCAGCAAGATTGCGCTTGCGCGCCGCATCTTGCTCTCGCGCCAACCGCTGCTTATCTGTTCAAGAAATATACATTTAAACCGCTTTATACTAAATACATATTGATACACATGTACCAAAATAGTATTTTTTACAATTTTTCTCTGTGTGTTTGTTCCGGCTAATCTCTGAAACGACTGGACCGATTTTGACGGGACTTGGAACTGACAGATAGCCAATGTAATTCAACATGTTGACGAGTTCAATCTCTATATGGAGATTTTAGATGTTCCCGTCTATCAGATTATGAAAGAAAATTTATCTGTGTGTGCATACAATATTTTTATATGGATGAACATTCATTATTGTTGATAATAATTAAGGTCATCTTGCTTATCTACCTACTTAATTAAAAGTAGATAGTGTGTTTCTCTGTGTGTGTCACTGATTGATTAGTTTGAACTTGAAATAAAAATGGTTCTCAGAATAATAGACTTCATACAAACTTATTAGGTAAATACACATGTACATACAGTTGGTTAATCTCAGTTTAACCAAGTCCTCTTCTCTTTCATTTTCCCCAAAAAACTCAAACCTACCTACTTATTGAAGTATTCGAATCAATAATAAAAAAGGCCAAATTAACCGTCAGTCTTTATAGACTGAAAGAAAAGTTAGGTTCCAAACTTTGTTAATATAAATCTTTATTAAAAATAACTCTGAACCTTATTTCGAAACCGAATATTGGAAAAGTTTATGTTACGTCTTTATTTTAAGACTAGCGGTCCGCCCCGGCTTCGCCCGTGGTACCTACATGTTTACGTTTTTTTTCATAAGAACCATCCTATTAAGTACTTCAAGGAATAGATTCCGCAGCGCACGCGATGACAGAATTTTTATTAAGGAATTTTTTACACCTTGGGTTACATTATTGCATTTTTGGTAAGGATCTCTAATTTTTTTGAAAATGTAAAATTGTTGTGTTTTTTTTGCCTATGTTGCTCAGTGAAGATGCAGCTTTCTAATGGTGAAAGAATTTTTGAAATCGGTCCAGTAGTTTATGCGTGAAAACCATACATATATACATACATACATAATTACAAACCTTTCCTCTTTATAATATTAGTATAGATAAAGCTGTTAAAGGTGTAATGGAAGACATAATTTTATGAAACCATTAGGAAGTACTTTTTTCTCTAACACATAATAATTGTCATGATCATGATCATCAATTAATCTAATAATTAAATTATTTTCGGATGTTAACACAGACAGCAAGTGTGGTTAACAATTTAAGTTTTAAACACTTATAAATTCTCAAATTAAATTAAATTATCGAATAATAATGAAATTAAACAGAAATATATATTAAAATTATTATGGTATTATCAATTGTACAATGATAATAATTAGACAGAAATACAGTGCAAATATTAAAATAGTTCTTTGTTGATGAAGAGAAAATATCTTCAATATGGCCACTTCAGCTATATTTTCCCATTCACGTTTCGTTCTGAATAGAGCAATCTCTATCTTGTTATAATTTATGATGCTCCAAGAAAAACATTTATTTACCAAACATTTTACTTATCTCTTCATATTGTGATATCACTACATAGTATAAAACAAAGTCGCTTTCTCTGTCCCTATGTCCCTATGCATGCTTATATCTTTAGAACTACGCAACGGATTTTGATGCGGTTTTTTTAAATAGATAGAGTGATTCAAGAGGAAGGTTTTAGTATATAATTTATTATGTTTTAGACAAAGCGGGCGAAGCCGCGGGCGGAAAGCTAGTTTGACCATATAAATGTCGTAAGAAGGTGTAAATGTCTCTCAATTACGTAATAATATCTTTTTGAAATAGTATTTATGAATGAATTTAGATTTCGATGTAAAAGACGTGTACTGTAAATAATTCCAAACAGGTAAAGGATACAAAAATATTAATTGAGTCTACCTATTTATTTTAATTATTGTTCTGTTATCATTTTACTAATTTTCTTAAATTAATACAAAAAACCGCTCTTTGGATCGTTTTATTCCGTTCCGGTTTTGGTAAGTAAAGAGTATGATTCGTGCCAAACAGCTGTTATACCAAACACTTCACTTAAACAAAGTAAATTATAATCACACTAAAAGAAAAACATCGATCCTTTGCTGACATTCGATATCAATTTTATTAAAGTAAATGTAACCTTTTAACGCTCCCACTGAACAAGGAAAAACTCAATATTATATACCAATCTATTATAATACCATGTTTTATAGCAGTATTATTTCCAGTGTGTGAAAGTGATGGCGCTAGACGACCTATATAGCGCTGTCCTGTTTCCACACTGGTAAGAATACTGCTGTAAGATGGGGTCGGTAAGTGATAGTTTAAGGAAAACGATAGTATTGACACGATTACTGACAGCGGTAGATACGGGGATTAATATGAAAGAAAACTTTATTGCTATGGGTTTATCGAGTTTCGCTTGGTTGAAGTAAATTGGGTCAGATGCCAAGGCGAGAAAGGATTTGTATTATAAGACGTTTTGTTTAATGCTGCTACGAGTATGATTACATTCAAAAGCTTTAAGCCTCGATTGCTTTAAGCTATTGCAAAATAAGGGAAACGTAGGTCGCATGAAAAGTTTGATGAGATATATTTTGTTTATTTTCAATTATATTGTTTTTGTGTGTTTTTTTGGTAAGTAGTAAATACAATAAAAAAAAAACAGTATATTTCTAAAAAAATAAATAAATCTTACATTGACAATTTACGTAGACAATGTACTGCTATAAACTAATAAATTATAAAAAAGTTATGAAATGATGACCTTAGTGTAATATGAACTATGATGATAACTTTAACCCCACATTAAATAAATAAAACGAGAATCATGTTTATGAAAGCAATTACTAAATTAATTATACATAGATAAAACTGTTTTACGCGTGAAATTACGAGTAGGTATGTAAAAGCTTTTATAATGAACTTGTAATAACACTCACTTTGATAATAAATGAATTTGAATATTTAAGCCGGCTACTCACGTACCTGCCGCAGGGGCAATATTGGAATTGCACCCTTAATTATTGGCTCCTTAATTGCGATGTGTAAAGGAAAGCAAAAAAAAAATTAGAGAACAGCTGAAAATGCTCCGACCCCCGTGCAACCGAGATTGTTCCAATATTGCCCCTGAGGCAGGTATGTGAGTAGACGGCTTTAGAAGGACAATAGTCAAGTCTACAAATTACTTTTGGGTAAATTTCATTCAAAGTTATTAGGAAAGTGCGTATTTTAGAAAGGTCTAGATCGATACTCAAAGTTAACTAAACAAGTTAAGTCTAGGGAGAAGTTGTTAAGTTTAAGTTACGCTTGTAAGTTTGCGGATTGTAAATGTTAATATTTATCAATGTACTTTTAGCGTTCTAAATCTTGTAGCAAATAGAACAGTTTCGTATGTAATTTCATGTACGTTGGTTTTTACTATTTATTAATGTAAGTGTTTCTGTGGTTTAATTTTAAAATAAAAATAATTGTATTTTTTATAATAGAACTCGACGAAAGAAGTGGTTTGGAGTTGAAAGCTCTTTAAAGAAATTAAACATCGCGAGATTGGTCAATACTGTATACTCTAACTGTCCTCTCTGAGTGCTATCATATTATTAAAACGTGACCTTTCATAAGTAGTTTAATGAAAAATACTATTTTATAAATATAAAGTTAGTTTCAATACAATTTGTGTCAAACAAATACTTATTTATCATAGCAACAGATTATTTTTGCATTATCATTTCTTTATAAACAAAATATTATGAAAGTAAAAAGTACTGATAGATATAGATTTACTCTTATGAAACATTAATTTGGCGTTTGGAGCCTTGTTAGGTAGCTTTGACGGTTGACCTCGTTGAGGAGGCTTTAGATGTTTCTGCGACGCTTCGAGTTAAGAGATTTAAAATTATGACAAATACCTACAAAGATTTTTAGTTTGCTTTTTTCCCTTAGATTGCAAATTATGTGCTAATGATGTTGTTTAATATAATATGCTTAAGAATAACATAAACGATTAGAAATTAAAGACTTTTTAACGGATTTTAAACGCGATTTATTCATTATATTATTTTCCCGACGTTTCGAACACTTTACAGCGAGCGTGGTCACGGGGAGACTGAGATGTTATACGTCTTGACGTTCGAAAGATGTTCGAAACGTCGGGAAAATAATATAATGAATAAATCGCGTTTAAAATCCGTTAAAAAGTCTTTAATTTCTAAATGTATAATACTCGCGTAAAATCAAACACTAGAAAATACAACATAAACGATATTTTCATGTTACAACTACACTAAAAATTAATTGTTACCACCAACCAACAACTGTTAAAGTTCTTATTAAGACATACCTAATTACCTATATTGAGATATCACTGTAAATACAAACTATAATTAGGAAAAGAATCACTTATTGAGGAAACGTAATTCATTTGGCTTTGTATATTATGTTGGTCCATATTTTATCATTTTGACTTAATATCTCAATACATATTTTATACTATTAACATTCATATAAATTCTATTCATCCAGAACATTCTAGGATGCGCTATAATCAATCTGTGAAAGCAATCAAACTTGTAAGACAAGTTCCAATCCGCATGATTGCGGTTACGTTTGAAGTACTCTGTGGTTTAATAAGGTGAACATGAATCTAACTATTCTGGAAGTATTTGGGAAAATTACTATGTGAATTCGATTATATCGTTTATTAAGGAAATCTTTTTTCCATCGATCGTCGAGGCGCACAGACTCTAGGCATCGCCATATGGTGGACGTTCCATGTACCCGGACAAAGCGGTTCGGATCGACATTCTTCATCCGAACCGCGAGGGACTGGAACATGCTTCCTGAGTATGTGTTCCCCGACGAGTACAATATGGGGGTCTTCAAGCGTAGAGTGAACGGGTACCTTCTAGGGAAGCGCGCTCCATCATAGGCCACATCTCAGCTTACCATCAGGCGAGATCGTGGTCAAGCGCTTCCCTATCACACAATAAAAAAAAAAAAAAAAAAATCTTTCGGAAATTATCACTATTTGTTGATAAAAAACAATAAACGGCTTGAAAAAATTGGTTTGAAGTCATATACCACAAATTCCTAGATACTTTTTAATATATGTAAAATTTAAATGTAATGCGGCTTTTCATCGACACAATAAAGCACTTACTGCACTTCAAGTAAATATGCAACAACATACAAGCTAATTACGAACTAAAACGAAACAAGTATAATAAAATAAATCAACTCTGAACTTACTTCCATACGACGTGAAATTATTCGCGTTAAACAACCCGAGACAAATTAAGAAAGTTGTAATTGAAGTAACTATAAACATAATCGTGTTTAACGAAACTCAATTTGGAATAAGGCCCACTATGGACCTTTGGGATTGAGGATAATGCAATATCCATACAATATATAATGTCGATACTAATACAAGTAAAGATTTGGTATCTCGAATGAGGATAAACTCAAATTACTTAACCAATTTTGAAAATCTTTCGCTATATGAAAGCTTTGTTATTTCTGAGTGACAAAGATTAGATTCAGATGAAAGGCTAGTTATAAACAAACAAATTAACTAAATGTAGTTCAGGAATATAATAATATCAAAAGATATAACTACAATATCAAAATAAATTCCGACTTACCCAAGCATTGATTCAGATAAACATAGATCTAATATTCAAACTACAAGCAAATATTTGACTACACAAAATTCACCTCGAACATCTAACATTGGCTGTGGACAAACGCTCTAAAGCTTTGATTTTACAGGGTAAAGAGATGGGACGTTTCCTTACCCTTTTCAATTATAAAATAACACGGGTTTCATCAGCCTGTGACAGCAACTTTGTAACTATGTAAAGATTCATGAATATCACTCGATAACGCTCTCGAGAAAGTTTGCGAACCTGTCGTTTTAATAAATGAAATAACATTACTGTTTACGTTAATTGAATAATAAATATGATTTTCTTCTGGGCGTGTCGAATCGATCTTTGGATTTGGAATATTTAATATTTTAAAAAAATATGACTAATAGCAAAAAATTTCGAAATTGTATGAAAATCCGTAAAATAAATTGTTACAGATTTGTCTACTCGTGCTTTATATATCTGTAATACTTCGCTCTGTATGTAATTTATATATATATATCCTGTCTTAATAAAAACGAATTTAAACAGGTATAAAATATCTTGTTAACTTTTAAAAATATGGCGTCGTTGTTCCTAATTTATTTTTTAAAAATTAATATTTAAGCTCACTTTCTGTTTTGTATCAAATATCTTTTCAGTCAACTTAAGTCTTAAAATTTTCATAAACCTTCGGATATATTATGTTACAATTTAGAAACTCGAAAGTCGAAGAACTTAAAAATTAATAAAAAATAACAATGTAAATATAATTATAAAATTGTAAAAAAACATTGTTTTAAAAAAGCTACATTTGACCTTTACGTAAAAAGTTTTTATATTTGTTACAAAATATAAGTTTTCTTATTTTAGACGGTATCACAGTACAATCTACCTACACCTACATGTACACAAAATACTGAGAAGTATAACATCCCAAAATAATCCCTATTCCAAGGCATTTAGGACATGAAAAGTTCTATATAATCTTTGCTTTCTCTGCAAAAATCACTTCAATTCGTGATAGAAATATTACTTTCGTATTAATAATATCTCTGAATTAAATACATTTTGCAACAAAATTAATTTTATAATTTTGATACGGAAAACGTCTTTATATTATTTGTCAGATAAAACTACAAATGATGAAAATAAAGTCAGGAAGTGCCAAATAAGCTATCAGGGATATTATGAAAAAGTGGTGAAACCGGGTGTTAAATTTATACAAGAATATTAATAAGGTAAATAATATTTAGCGGGACCTTTTGTAGATAATTCTATCGTGTTGACTCAGCCTGGTCAAGCTTATCTTACAGCCTATATATTTTAGGCTACTCTTCACTTAAACTTGTGTTTTCTTATAATATTATCCCAATGTTTATTTTAGCCTACAAAAACAACTTTAAATTTGAAATATTTAACCTGTACAGGTAATTGCGTAATGGATATAAATAAAAAAATGTTATTTATTATCTATACTAATTTTATAAATCTGAAGAGTTTGTTTGTTTGTTTGAACGCGCTTATCTCAGGAACTACTGCTACGATTCGAAAAATTATTTCGGTGTTAGATAGCCCGCATTCATCGAGGAAGGCTATTGGCTATATATCATCACCCTAAGACTAACTGGAGCTGAGCCACGCGGGTGAAACCGCGGAGCGCAGCTAGTATTCAATAAAATAAAATTATTAGTGTTTTATAAGAAGTTAAATAATAGTATTCAGGTATAATTACATATAATTTGAATCATTTAATTAATTTACTGAATGTTAGAAAATAAAACAAAATACAAAGAACCTGTCTAATTAACGTATTTAAACGATGTACTTCAGTTTTTAAATGCTGTGACAAATTACAGACATTAAATGTATAATTTATTTACAAGGAACTTTAGGTTCAGAGAATTAAACTTTTATAAGTAGGTAAGTACTTTAAATATAAAATGAAAGGGGAAACATTACGATCTAAGCTTTCATAATGTTTTAGAAGTTATTATATATTATACATGTTTTGTTCCAATTAAATAGGAGAACTTTTTATGTATTTAATATTAAAATCTTAAGGAAACGTATCAAATGTGATGAAAATGTCCCAAATATTATTCTTCTGAATACTACCCTACTACTACTTTTACTATGCCGTATTCGATTTAATCGTATATCAGAGTACTGAAAAGTGTGAAATATAGAAACATGAAACTTGCACATTTGCATAACGAAACATCTTGCTTAGTTGTCTAGCCTTTAATTAAATTGGCCACCTTCCCAAAATACAGATTGGAATACATTTACTTATTCGCTATATGTATTATTTATACACCAAACAATAATAGGTACGCATTCAAATATTGCATTGCAAACAATAATATTTGCACCACATTAAACAGATCTAATATTATAAAACTGTAGAGTTGTTTGTTTGCCTGAACGCGGAACGCGAAACCACCGCACCGGCACCGGTCCCATTTATAAAATAATTTCACTATTAGATAGTCCATTTATCGAGCTATATGCTGCATAATATCATCAGTCTTATCCTGGGCATAAATTAGGATACTTATTATTCCGGAAAAATACGTAGAAAAAAAAAATCTTAATTTTTCCGCGCGGACGGAGTCGCGGGTGGAAGCTAGTATAACAATAAGAGTTAATACAAAACATAATAACACGCTTTATGTAGAGTAAGATTAACATTGTAACCGACATTCAGTTGTCTTGTAATTAGTTTTGCCCACGACTCATAATAACTTTTATCTTCGCACGACCACGCCGTGGAATTGAAAGAAAAATTCAAGTCTCTTTTGCTAAGCCATTAAATTGTAGCTTTTATATTGTTTTACGACTTTAAAAAAGGTTCTATTATTGCTGTATACATATAAGTATTTATACGTTACCTATATAAGTATTTAAAATTATATATGTATGTTTATCACTTATCAGCCATCTGGTTTGCATAACACAAGCGAAAGCTTAGTATGGGATCAAATCGTGCCGTGTGTGAAAAATTGTCCTGAATAAGTATTTATTTATTTTATTGTATTTTGAAGAATAAAAGGATATTTTACTTATGAATTTGTTATCAGAAATAGATATAGGATTAAATTATGATAAAAGCAATAAATTGCATTTTTCATAAAGTATCAAAATATATCTCCAGCAATTCGAAATATCAGTCGTACCTATTTGTAAGTTTTTCACAAAGAAATTCACTTAAGAATAGAGCCACTGAAGACGATCGATCTGTGAAACCAGAGTATGCTGATCTTGGAGGTAAAATAAATGTTATTTTGTGGAATTTAAACTACTAGTATTTATTCTGTGTCTTGGGAACAAGTTGGAAGAAAGCTCGATAGTACGTGTTTATTTGCTATACTTTGCTTTGAACTACTGATAGTGTAGACGGAGTGTTGTAAATAATTGTCTTCGATTGAGGATATGAGAATTATATTATACACGCGATAAATGATAGTAATTAATAAACTACACTAAAAGGTGCTAAAAGACACGTTTTATTCAGTCGTTAAATATTGATTGTTTTATATTTGAATTTAAAACACCTAAACGAAACGTGTTCCCCCAAACTGTTAGTACAATTCGAGTAAAGGACTAGTACAAGATTTAAAATAACTGAATGAATGATAACTGTGTCTACAGAATGTTACTATTTCTAAAATGGAGACTAAATATTTGTTCATCTTAGGTTTATTTGGGATAATGGGTCCAGTCCTACTTCAATGTGTTGTAAATAGAATAAACGCTGAATGAATAATGAATAATGAATATCTCTTTCAACAATGCCTAGACTTTGCTTATACTTATGCTTTCTGCAATAGCTAATATGTATTATCCTTGTAAGCTTCTAAACGTATATTTAACTAAGTAATATTTCCAATTTGTAAATCTTTTATAATTTAAATACTTAATATTAAACAATTCGTTACTACTGTACTGTGTTACATAAATAAAAAATAAATTACATACCTTGAAATAAAGCTTAACACTAAACACAACTTTACACAACGTGCTTATCGTGGCTTAAATAAAAAACTAAATGATTTTGATCTCCCAAATATAATAATAGAATGACACATAGAAACTTAAAAACATTTTAAAATTACCCGCGTCTAGAAAATTCTAGAATATAATTTTTTTTAATAGTACATAGACAATACAAAAAAGAAAATTGAATTTTCCTAAAAAGTATGTACAATATAAACTTTAAAAAAATATCTGTATCAGTATTTTAACTATGTCAAATTAAATTAGATATTTTATATGTTCATGTTCCAGGCCTCATAATATTAATATCATAATTAATATAATAATAAAATAACAGCATTAAATAAACTTCAAGCGGCGGAGCGTGAAACTTTAACGTAATAATGAACGGATTTAATAAAATTTTGTCACACTGTTAGGATCATAATTAAACGGATATAATATAACAACATATTTTAATATTTAATAAACATTCGTGTGTTCATATTATTTTATAATCTGCATGTAGAAAAAAGTAAAAAAAAAGAAAATAAAAATGTGTTACCAGGAATAAAAACGAAAAATAAAACTTTCTTATCTATGTCATTAAAAAAATTCAACATTAATTAGGTACTTCAAAATAATCCACATTTGTATTTTTCAATTACCTAATATCCATTTTAATCAATTCAAAAAAAATATTCGAATTATAATCAAATGTTTCCTTAAGATATCACAATCAACTGATCCTTTATGTTAAACTATAGAATATTGTCTATGATCGAACACAGACTATAAAAACTTCAGTTGTCGAAATGCAAATACAAGTTTTATCTCACACCACTTTCCCTCCATTGGTTGGAGTCATAGACATAGAGTCATGAA
The DNA here is from genome assembly GCA_907164665.1 of Colias nastes. Classification (NCBI taxonomy): domain Eukaryota; kingdom Metazoa; phylum Arthropoda; class Insecta; order Lepidoptera; family Pieridae; genus Colias; species Colias nastes. Next base: position 2,455 of record CAJQZM010041020.1, on the reverse strand, counting down.
CAAAGAGAAGATGAAGAATGTTTATTTTTTGTGTGCAAAAGAAATGTTCTTAACTACATACTGACTCTCTGACTTATACTGAATATTGGTGAAGTCCGTCTATTGGAGCCATCAACATAGGGAAAACTCATTTAAATTTTATTATTACTTCAAACATCGAACTGAACACCAACCAAGGAAGTTTGTACTGAGAAATCGTAATCTCATCATGGAAGTAATATCGCCTATTGGCCTTTGGGGAATTAAAACTTGTAATGCCGTATTGAAGTCGATCTATTGAGCTTATACGCTCGTGGATTCGTGCATGTTTTAAGGTACGTTTACAATATAATAATATGAAATATTATCTAATTATTGTAACTACGTATCTCAATATCTATGTTGTATTAGATTACGGAGGTAGCTAAAAGGTATAAGAAATAATTTCTACTGCAGGATATACAGTTGAACTAATTAGTACCTAATCAATAAAATATGTATATTTTTCAATCGAACAAGTGAATTTAGTTGGTTTTAAATCTAGTTTTTTGTACGTAAACAACTTCTAGTTTAAAAAAATGTTAATTTCTAAAATATGGTTTTATGCAAATATCTAATGTATAGATTTGTTCATTCCACAGCATTTGAATTTCGAATTCAGTTTGTTTGAAACTGTACTTAATTTTTTATACTTATTCATTCGCCAGTTATCTTTTCCATGTACCTATTATTTACATAATAATCCGCTTGTATAAAATTATTATATCAACAAATTATGCAAAAACACAATAATACACTATAAATTTGGTTAAATTTTTGAAACAATGTCCCCGAATTTTATTGTTTAGAGTTGTTAAATAGGTAGAGGGTAGTGACTTTTCATAACAAACTGCTTTTCTTTTTCAACGAAAATGCGTAGTTTTTGTGAAAATCGAAAATGAAAATTATTTTTTAATGTTATTTTTGTACTAAAAACGACACTTTTATACCATTGTCGTATCAAAACTTCTAGTAATCTCGCACACAGGCAATATTTTTAAATATATTGCCGTATTATTAATTTATTTATAACAATTTCTTAAATTATATTACCTGAAAATGTATATAGCCAAAAATTTAAGTTTGTATTTACCACGTATTTACGACATGCCACAGATAATAAATGTTATATGACGCGTTCACGATTGCAGATATTAAACATAATTAGAAAGTGATTTTTAAAATGAATTTGTCAAAAATAATTTTAACTTAGAAAACATTTGATAATAACAAAAATTTTACGATACATAAATAAAATACAAACAAGTTGTTTAAACCGCACCACCCTAATATTCTCGCCCAGACACTCATGGGTGAAGATCATCAAGCACGACGACTGAAACGAAAAATACCTCAAGATTTGGTCCGCCCACAGTGACCACACTGTTATAATGAGGATGTGACAAAGGTCACATACCGTGCATGCCAATAATGATATGTCCAACATGCCGCTTATTGTCCCAATTATGATGGAGACAGATCGCAGCAAAAAAAAAGATAAAAAAAAAAAAAGTTGTTTAAACCTACGTAGTTTTTTTTTGTTTGAGTGGGAATCGCCCTATAGTCGCTTCTGGCACTCGCCGGCCGCTGCCGCGGCACGCTCGCTTCGCTCGCTCGGCTCGTGCGGCAGTTCAAGAGTTAACCTAACACGCTCGTCGCTTCGCTCCTCGCTACCTATTTGAATACTAAAAAAAGTAAAAGTTAATCGTTTTTAAAAACTGAAGCAAGTGAGCTATAAAAATAACATTAAAATGTATCATTTATACTCTATGATAAGCTAGTATATTTGTATTGCTAATCTGTGATCTGCGTCATATTAACTAATCTGTGGCTTGTTGTGAATACAAATTAATGGAACGATTTTTGGCTATAATAAATTGTTAAAATAATATTTTAACAAAATTAATTGTAATATGTAAATAAAGTAATAGGTACGTAAATATATTTAAAAATAATGCGTGTGAGTGGGATAATTAGACATTTTGATACTATAATGGCTTAAGATTTTAGTTAAAGTTGCGTTTTTAGTACAAAAATAACCTTAAAAAATATCATTTTCAATTTCGATTTTCACAAAAACTACGCATTTACGTTGGAAAAGAAAAGCAGTTTGTTAAGAAAATCCACTACCAGCTATCGATTAAACAGCACAAAATAATGAAATTCGGGGTCATCGAATTAAAAATGCAGCCATAAATTTTATATACGATGGTGTAGATTAGGCGCGCGTCGTAATACCTACATATTATTATTTTATATGAATATTTGCAGTTTAGATGTAAACTCGAAAATAACTAGTTATTCAGGACTCAGGTTAGTAGAGTATATTGTACAAATCACATCTTATTTAACTACGTGTAGAACAAATAACTTCTATTACTATTAAGTATTATGTATTACTAGCGGTCCGCCCCGGCTTCGCCCGTGGTACATATTT
>CAJQZM010041016.1:0-25328 GCA_907164665.1 Colias nastes | reverse complement strand
TTTGTCCATATGTACCACCTTCATCCATTTGTGTTTAATAAACGTAGTTTATTTTTTGGTTTCCGTGGACACTGAGTCTATACAAATACTCACAATCAACTTAATGAAAAAGTACGTCATTTCTGCGCGCGCATTTGATACCATCGCCACCAGGTCACGCCACCATTCAGCTTGAGTATTTTTTTGTTTTTAATTCTATCAAGGATTTAGTTCAGTAAATGATCATGATATGATTATGAGGGTATTTATAAAAAATAACCGTCCCCTGATCCATTATTGTTTTAGTGGTGAGAAATGGCGAAAAGTTTTTCTGTGCACACAAATTACATCCAACGAAATATTTTTTTAAGAATGAACAAATTAAAACTACTTTGTCTTGGTGGTACCTTGCAATTTGCATTGATGGTAGAAATTTTACGATATTTTAATGCCAACAATTTACGACAACAACGGCTTACGTTAGGACTAATTGCATGTATCACGCATTATCCTGGACTACGTACATAATACGTAGCGACAAAAAAAGAAAATTAATATCCCAATATAATATAAATTACGCAAATATACAATAGTGAAATAAATAAGCAAGCAAATAAGCATGAAAACTCAGATTAAAAATATAAGTTCTTCGATTGGATAAAATATAATATATATATTAATGTTTTAAATTAACTATATCAATGTTAAAATTAATTAACGTAAAGACGAGATGTACAATTTTACTCACTTTCGCCAACATAAAGACGTGTATTCAACGTTATTTTTAACCCACCCTGGGTTAAAAATTATGATGAATCTACTTGATTGATTCTCTATGCTTGCTAACTATTTTTTCCTGCATTTTGATCACTATCTAAAATATTAATTTTATTAATATTTGGGTGACTGTTTGAAAGACATAATTTTTTCTTTTCAATATATTATATTATTAATAAAATATACCATTTTGTACAAGTATCAAGGCAACCTTGATATTTATAAAAAAAATAAGATTAAATTCAATTACTTATCAATATTTTTTATACTATCTTCCAATCCATTTTCTTTAGCAAATTTCTTTGCCATTTGACGTCGGGTATGAACTAATATTCTATGCCCTTCACAATCCAAATCTTCTTCAAAACACTTATCTCGACAACATTTCTTACAAAACCGAAACAAGCACTTTCCGCCCTGAAAAACAGTTAACAAATACATAAAAGGAAATTAATACTTTCATAGTGAATAGCTGTATTTTTTCAAACATATTCAAAGCAATGTGCACTCACAAGAGGATTAGGGCAAGAGTGATTGACACAAATATCTCCTGTTCTGCTTGTTTGTTTATCATTATCTGGTTTATTAGGTCTTCTCATTATTCTTTTCAATTTTTTCATTTTCTTTCTTGAAATGCCGTTACTATCTAGATCATCATGTGATCTTTTAATATCTGGTGTGCTGTTCTAGAATAAATTACAAAAATGTTTCATGCTATAATTATTAAAAAATATGTAAATTGTAAATGAACTATGTACCTGAACTTTACATAAATTTTGCATTTTTTCTGTATGTGCTTCAGGAGACATTCTAACATATGGTTGACATATCCAGGGTGGTAATATCAAATTGAAGCCTTGTCTTGTGATGTTCTCATTGTCATCAAATTGTTGCTCACCCAGGTGGTATGCTAAGTACTTGTCTCTTAGTGCTTCACATACTTTTATAAAGTCATTCAAATTTTGACCAGTGGCCAAAAGTTCTCTTTCATCATTATTGGTATTAAAAGAAAAACTGAAATAAAAACAGTAAGAAAAATACAATGCAATTAATAAATATTTTAAGACATTTGAGGTTTGTATTGGATTACCTACATTTTATGGAATATTTTAAACAAGTGACCTCGTATGAAAGATGTAGGACATGGATATTTCTGCACCAATTCAAGATATTCAAGAGCTATATCCCATGTTACAGGATTAATCCCTTCAAATATTGCAGGATTTGTCAGATTACCTTCAGCACTCATAACACCATCAACTTTGGTATACTCAAGACATCTATATACATCTTCTAAACATTGAATATTACCATTAGCAAACATTGGAATTGATACAGAACTCCTGAAAAGAAGGAAAAGTAATATAATCTGAATAATTTTCATACCAAAAAAACTTTTATTAAAATAAAGATTAACCTAACAGCTTTGATATAATCCCAATTTGCAACACCTGTTAATGGTCCCTTTTGATCTCTAGTTCTCCCGTGAACAGTGAGGAGCTTGCATCCTGCAGCTTGTAACATCAATGCATATTCCACTGATTTTTCTACACTTTCAAAAATTCTTACTTTACATGTAATTGGTATTGATACTGCCTTTGACATAGTAGATACTGAAATAAAAAATATTCATATTTTAGTATGCTCACAAGTCACAGTTTCCATTCCACAAATAGCTTTAGGATAACAAATCTACTTAAATCAGAATTATATAAATTGATGTAAATATAAAAAGCAAAATACATATTCTTAGTGCATTGGGTTGCCTTATGTTGTACTGGGAGAGTAATCTTACCAATTTCCTTTAAAAGGTCCCAGTCATCTTGAAGAAACGCACCATACCTACCACGCTTGGCTATCGATTGAGGGCAACCAAGATTAACATCTATAGCATCACAATCTTTTTCAACTAACTTTGCAGCAGTTGCCATTGTTTCTGGGTTATTTCCACAAAACTAAAACAAAGTAATGGTCATTTATTGTAAATAAGAGCTATTAAATTAAAGGAATAGAAACATTAGAATTAGAAAAAACCTGAACAATTAATGGACGATCTTCTGTACATGTAGTAAAGTTCTCTTTTCTGTACTTGGGATCTTTTATAAATATAGCACTGTGTAGCATAGGAGTATAACACAACGTTGCTTCATGTCTTCGACATAATAGTCTCCATGCGAGTTCACTCGCATCAACCATAGGTGCCACAACAAAACGTGGTCGCCCAATACGTTCAAACCATTCGTATGACATTTTATGGATATATTTATTTTTTATTTAATTACAATAAACAATGTTCGTTCACTATATTTCAAAATCGAATTAATATTACTAAGAATATGAGCATTTTAATATTTTTTGCAATTTATTTTACGTTCACCAACTCTGAGTTCACCAACATGATAATGACATTGACATACTGTCAATTGACAGCTGACAATTTGACATGGTATGAAATCAACATGCAACGTGCACCATGGCGCAAAAACCGGCTCGAGTGAGAATGGAGTGAGATCGTTTTTCGTTCCAATTTGTCTCTTTCTAACTAGGTGACCACGGCTCAACAAAATAAGGGACAAATTTCTTGAATAGCAAGCGGGTAAATGTCCAGTGAGTAGAATTAAAAAAATTGACGATTTTGACAAAAAGTGAAAAAATGTTGGGATGGTGTTTATTAATATTATGTTCAATTTTTTATTTTTTTTGTAAATATCAATACGTTTCGCTGCAAGGGAACTAGAAATTCATAGTTTTTAGTAGGTAAGACACTGGTTAATGAGAAAATGGCAGGTTTAATTAGACAATCCAATCGTAAGCGATAAGTGGTCTCTCTCTCTAGTGGAAAGAGATTCAGTCATCAGCAGATTCTGAAGTCTTCTGTAGACTTAACAGAGAGAGTCTGTTCAGGTAAGTACGAGAAAAATTATTGAACGAAATATTTTTCTTGTGTTGATCTAGTTACCGCCTGAAGAGAAGCATCATGAAATGCTATATTATCTGAAATATCAACTCTCAGTCTCTGTCATATTAAAAGCATCCAAAGAACGTAGTTTTGAATGGTTATTTCATCAGAACTTATAACTTATATCAGTACAATCAGACCTCACATCTGACGCTATCACCGGAATCCTAGGTCTTAGTTGTTCAGGAAGATCTGCTTCACTCGTAGAATAAAATGCGTAAGATCTGTGTAGTTTCCTTTAAGGAACCACTGAGAAAGCAAAACATTTGATGGGTTTTCATTCTCAGTCTCGTAAGCTGGCTGCTGGGTCTATGTTGGAAGGGTATGGCAGTATTTCGGAAATAATTGTTTTACTTCTTCTTAGGAGTTGGTTTTATATTTTAGCTCTTATTGATTGACTTTTTTGGTATTAGTTTCGTTCTGTGGTTTCGTTGTAGTTTTTTTTTTCGTTTTATCCTTTCCTCTGTAGTCTTCGAAATGGTTTTTGATCTATCCATCGTCAACTTACAAGCAAAAGCAAAAACAGCTTCAAAGGATACATATATCATCGAAGCAAACTTTAATATGTTAAATATGTATCTTACTATGGCTATATAGGGCGTAATAAAATAATTATTTTAAAGACAGTTGTTTCGTTCCAACTTGTCTCTACAATAAACGCTCTCACTCGGACCGGTTTTTGCACCATGGGGCACAGTCTAGCTGTTAGTAGTGGTAGTTTTCCAATTACAGAGCATAATAGAGCATAATGCGACTCAGTGGCGCACAATGCCGAATTTAAAGGGGAAAAATTAAAATTCTGTCACTGAGTTGGCATCGATTGCACGCATCACGCGCATTACTTTTAAGAGTGCTCGATTGTGCGAAGCGTTGCTGTAGTTGAAACATTCAACGTTAAGCATTATGCCGCATAATGCGCTCTAGTGCTGTAATTGGAAAACACGGAGTATAACGTCTAACGTCTTTGTACCTCATACAATTTCATAGAATGAATATTTAGCTGTGTCGCGTCGCGTCGCTGCGCTGCCGCGTAGTTACGTCTAGTGCGGTCGGATCTCTATGATTATGAATTTTCACACAGAATTTTCACTTTTCAGATGTCAAATATAAAAATATCTTAAATATCTGTTTAAATATCAACACCTAATAATTATATACCTAGTTATCTGTGGACTGTGATCAACACACTAGAGTCCATTTCAAGAAAGAAGTCCCGCAGACGCAGCGCTGTATGCGCGCGTAATAATGTTGGCAGGGTTAAATGTGGGGAAATCTGTGGGGGAAATTATGTATCGTTCATTTAATTTCATTATATAAACTACTACGACTCGAATATTTAGATAAAATAATTGATATATGCAATGTATTGGCCGATCTCCCCATCTGTTAAATTAGTTCCATAATTGTCCGCGGGACTTCTTTCTTGAAATGGACTTTACCCGTCGAGCTACCCTCTATGCAACACACTCTGTGATCAGTGATGTCAACTTCAAAAGTTTGTCAACTTTTTAGAGGAGACCGGCGCGCTCTGCTACTGCCAGAAAATAAACTTGAAAGTTTGAACGTTAAATTTATCTTCAAAAAATGATATAATTGTGCGATTGTGCATATTAATTAAAGAATATTCATTCCTATTATATGTTTAATTGTTTCGTAAATATTCCATTGAAAGTGGAGGTTATAAATAAATAGTGCACTATTATTATATGCAGCTTGTTATGTTTCAACTTATCCACATTAATAAATAGATATACAATAAAGTGTTGTACCGGAATTCGAAATCTAAACTAAAATGTCTAGCGACTTATTGGTATGTTTAAAATGTTCTATAGTTAATGTAAATTAATATAGAACTGTATCTAAAATACTTCTTTTTATATTACAGAGTCAATTTTATGCTGCGTTAAATTTACCAGTATTAGAAAAGGTTATTGAGCTCACAAAAATTTTAGACCAGGCAGGACCTAGTAAAGACTTTCAAGCACTGTTTCCTCAATTGGTAAACAATATTTTTGCATCACCCAATAACAATGGTTGGGGCTTACGACAAATTACATGTGAACATAATAGATACGAATTTGAAGCACTGATGAGTTTTTTAGAACCACATGGACCATTATTTAGAATGTGTTACAAATTACTATTTGATCCTCAGTTGAAATATAATCTTCCTTTGAGTATGCTGCCAGTAAGTAAAGAAATTGTTATTTCCCAAATGCCAACAGTTGAGCCAACAGGATATAATTGGCAATGATGTACTTAATGTTTATTTTGTTTTAGTTTGAGTTACAAATGATGTTGGAGAGGGGGGGAAGGTGTCCACAATTTTATTCAGACATGTTAACATTGGATTCAAATTCCTTGAATGTGGTTGCTTTAGCCTTAAGTATCCTTTTAAAAATATTTTTTCTATAAATCTATAATTTTAACACTAATTTCTTATTCAATAGTTGTCATGAAAATTACAATTAAAGTACATTAATGACTTTAAGATTTAATTAAATTTTGTTAATAAGACAAAGTAAGATAGTATTAGACATGAATAAAATACTATGATAGCTTAAACCGTAACACTGCAGTGACTTCTGAATGTTGTATGTGTTAAATGTTATAAGTTAATAAGAGTGTATTAGCACCAACAACTAAGATATAATTTTATTTCCTAAACAAAAAAAATCAGATCCGTTTGATTATTACATATTCAACTTTGCATTGCATTTGACAAATAACAATCAGAACAAAAGCTCCTGGGAGATATGGAATAGTGTTTATTTTGCTTTGGCTTGTGACTACCTCACACATTTTTTGCCAACTGATCCAAATATATGTGTTCTACCAATGATACCACATTATAATGGCAAAGTACCTCTAGTTGCACCACTTCAGTCAGTTAACAGGTAATCCTTTTATGCTGTATATTTTAATAGAACAATCTTCTTCAAGAGAGTATTATTTGTTATAAGAAAACAACTAACTTATAAATTAATTAATAATAGAGCATGCATTTGCATGCATAAGGAACATTTCTTAATTTTCATGTATTTAATTGTATAATTTAAATATTCACAGGCCTCTGGGTTCCCCTTCTTTGTTACTTGTACCCGACCTATCTGGTATAAGTAACCAACACCCATCATCCCAGAATCAATCAAGGAATGAGATCTGGCGTTCAGAAACCGTATTACAAGTTTTTATTGACACTTGGATGAGTGTGGAACAGTTTAATTCACGCAACATTGAGGTAAGTTCTGCTTGTATATGATTAATAATAAAAATGAGTATCAAGATTGTAAATTATTGTATTTCATAAACTTTATATTTTTCTGTTCAGATGTATCAAAGAAATTATCCAGCAACATTTTCAAGCCCTGAAAGAGTGAGATTAGTGCGAGTTGTTATTAAACACATATACTCATATTCTGCAAAGTACAATTCTGATCCAGCTGTTAGGTCTTCAGCGCTTCGTAAATATGCCAAGCAAATAATGTGCACGCGGGCATACCAATATGTGAAACATTTGGTATCAACCTGGCCTCTGGATGCCTCATTTAGACTTGTGATGGAATTGTGGCTAAGTCTCATACAACCATGGCGATACACTAACAATAATGTTTCCAGAGATAGGTAAAATCTTTCTTCTTATCTATAATTACGCTAGGCGCTAGCTATATTCCTAATCAAACATTGTCTCATAAAATAATAATTATACATTTATTTAATTTTCAGGCATAATATTAATCAAAATCAAGATGAAGGAGCCAGTGCAAATTTAGATCCAAGCTACATACAGTTCATTGCAGAAAATTATCCATCATATACCTATATACTACAACTTGTTTTGCCTAGATTTATGAGACTTGATTTATCTACATACAAAAATGCTGTTATGTTATTTAGATTAGGAAAGGTATGATCTTTTATATTTTACTAGCTGCGCTCCGATGTTTTACCCCCGTGGCTCCGCTCTTGTTGGGCTTAGCGTGATGATATATAGCCTTTCTCGATGAATGAGCTATCTGACACCGAAAGAATTTTGCAAATCAGACCAGTAGTTCCTGAGATTAGCGCGTTAAAACAAACTCTTCAGCTTTATAATATTAGTATAGATTTTAATTGTCATATATTTTTATTTTTACTGTATAGTTAAATAATAATAATATTTATTTTTTATTTAGGTTTTTTCACAACAACACTTGATGCCCATACTATTGAACTTAGAAAAGGCAATAACTGATAGTATATCTGGCTTGTACACACCTGAAACAAGCTTTAATAATTCCAATCTAGATCAAAGGTAATATTGTATTTTTTTTTAATACAGGGTGTCCCAAAAAGTAGTGATAAACGGAAGCTGGAAGGTAGAGGACCTAGAGGGCTATCCGAATCACCCCCATGTATGTTATGCGATTTTTCGTATTTTCGGAGTTATAACGTTTTTTTCAATTTTTCATCTATCGCTGAGTACGATGAGATTTTTATTTATGGTGACGTGAATTATTGCGCTAGATGCTTGATTTTTTTTGTGTGCTAAGCTGAAAGATAGGCCAATTCAGTATGGTAACATTTACTATCGTTAGATCTTTGAATGGAATAAAAAAAAGAATTAAATGCCAAGAAAGATAAAATTACCCAGTATGTTCACAACTTCAAGGGCCCATAAAAAAATAAAATCACATAAAAAAAGTTTTCCATTTGGCTTTTAAAAACTTGCTCTATCTATCAGGTAGCTTTCCTAAAAATTTCATTTTATTATTCAGAAGGCTTCAATCGAAAAATTGAAATCTAAATGTGGTAAGTGCAAAAATTTTATTAACATGATGATCATTAAAACAAAATTAAAACCAATAAATAGGTGTTTAATTACCAGAGATTTTTAAAATAACCCCGCTGTTGCTCAATGTAAGCGCGACATCACCGTAAAAAGTTGTCTTTTAAATGTCTGAATGCCCTTTTATCATTTTTAATGGTTTCTTCTGCTACTATGAATTTCCGGGTTATTTCGTCCAAATTGTGGCATTCTCTCAAGTAGCCGAGGTCTTTTTAGTATCCCCATTGAAACAAGTCAATGGGGTTTAGATCGACGGACCGTGGCGGCCAAGGCAGGCGTCACCGGCGCATGCGCAGGCTGCAACGACCAATCCATCTTTCAGGGTATCTTTGCCCTTTAGCCTGGCCTCCACGGTCCCCGGACATAAACCCTATTGATTTTTTTTCCGTGGGGATACTACAAAGACGAGAGATGGACGAAATAACCCAGAAATTCATAGTAGCAAAAGAAACCATTAAAAATGATAAAAGGGCATTCAGACATTTAAAAGACAACTTTTTACGATGATGTCGCACTTGCACTGAGCAACAGCGGGGTCATTTTAAAAATTTCTGGTAATTAAACACCTTGTTATTGGTTTTAATTTGTTTTTATTAATCATCATGTTAATTCAATTTTTGCATTTAGATTTCTATTTTTCGATTGAATCCTTCTGAATAATAAAATGAAATTTTTAGGGTAGCTACCTGATAGATAGAGCAAGTTTTTAAAAGCCAAACGGAAAACTTTATTTATGTGATTTTATTTTTTTACGGGCCCTTGAAGTGGTGAACATACTGGGTAATTTTAACTTTCTTGGCATTTAATTCTTTTTTTATTCCATTCAAAGATCTAACGATAGTAAATGTTACCATACTGAATTGGCCTTGGAATTTATCTTTCAGCTTAGCAAACAAAAAAAATCAAGCATCTAGCGCAATAATTGACATCACCATGAGTGAAAATATCATCATACTCGGCGATAGGTGAAAAATTGAAAAAAACGTCATAACTCCGAAAATACGAAAAATCGCATAACATACATGGGGGTGATTCGGATAGCCCTCTAGGTCCTCTACCTCCCAGCTTCCGTTCATCACTACTTTTTGGGACACCCTGTATATTAATGATCAATGAAAACTTACAAGAAGCAGAGGTTTTAGAAATGTATTTTTCTCTTACAGTTACACATACAATGGTATATCTTTGCATAAATGGGTGTCAATAGCGAAACAAGCTATTTCAGAATTGAATCTGATGACCACTTTCGAATATGATCCAATTTGGAGTGAGAATAAAAAGCCGCTTTATGTAGAACTTGTTAAAAAAATGATTTCTGCTAAACAAGTATCTGAAAAATTTGTGGAAGAATATAGGAGTAAATATCATCAACAAAACAATGGTAACTATTAATAAATTAATTTAATTTAGGATATATATTTATCTTTAAAAATTGTTTTAATTTAATCTTTCTACATTTGTCTCAATGTAGGTTTCTGGGGGAGCATTAAGCAATGGTTCATGATAAATAATAATGATGAAGACAGAATGATATTAGAAGAGTCTGAAAAAGTGCCTGTGTATTTGAATCATTGTATAAATTATTTCTCTAATATATTTATGGTGAGTATACTTTCACTCTTGTTTCTATCTATTATTTAATCCATTATTTACTACCCAGTTGAATAACTTACACTTTATGAAGTGCAGGTATATATTTGCATGTATAATATTTAAAAAATCTTCAAAACCTTCAGTTAAAATTTTTTGAATAAAAAAATACATCATCACATTACATACTCAGCATTCACTACTACTCTGCAATATTTTATGTTACTATATTATGACACCTTAAAATATTCTTTTAATGGTTTTCAGGTAAACGACAATATGCTGTTATTGGCGGAGGCGAATGTGGTCGATAATTCACTGGAACATTCTTCTTTTGCTAATTCAAACAATTTCTCTTTTTCCATTGCACAAAAAGTATGTATAGTTTTAAAGTCTTATTTCCATTTTAATGCAAGAACCAGTGTTCATTGGTGATTATGGTCGCTCATTATGACATGTCAATTACAAGAAATTTAATAAAAATAATTTTACTTTCAGTTACGAAGCAAACCCACAGGATTGCATTACATGGGCGATCCTGATTTGATGCCTATAATGTCGTATGAAAACACAATTCTTGTTAGACTGCTTTACCAATTGGCGACGAAATTAAACGAACTGGTACATGTTTTTTTTACGTTTACTTAAATTATAATAGTTCATTTAACAAGAAAAAAATAGCTGTAAATGAAATGAGAACATTTGAATTTGTAAATAAAAATACTGGTGCGATATATATCACTTTATTGTATCATTGGACTTTATTAAATAATTCTCAATTATTTCATAAATTAAATTCTCCTTTGCAGTACTCTGAAGAATTTACCACACTGTGGAATCGTCAAGACTTTTGGGGATATGCTGCTCGGGAAATATTACAAAAACCAATCACTATTCAAAATTATATGAAGGATGTAACCAACCACCAAAATAATATTGTGTCTAAAGATCTACCGCCGCGATTATCTTTTAGGAGATTTGGATCAAACATATTTGTCGTGTGGCTTACAATTGGTTATATATTTTTTAGACTTTTATCATATAATGGACTATTTTATGTATTCTTTTTGATCATGATGGTACTAATGATTGTATTGACCAAAGCCTCTTTGAAAATGTGTAAAATTATTAAATCTTAACTGACTATTTTAATAAATTTATTTTTGTACAGCTGTTTGTTTTATCAAATTATTTTATATGGTGACCACTTCAAATAATTTATGCCCTTAAAAATGTTAGCAAAACTAATGTATTAAAATTAGATCATATCTACAAATTTAAATTGCATCTTTAGATGTATATGATTTTGTTAATTCTTCTATTCGACTACATATTATGTCCTTGTAAATATTTTTTCCACACATGTTAAACTTCAAAACTCAAAATAAAAACAAAATTGTCATAAAAAAAGCATTTAATCAACAATATCGTTTGAGCGTGAGCCGTGGCACGATGTTCATAGAGGCTAGTTCCTGGAAGAGCAGCTTGCACGCGTACGGCATCTCGACGGCGGCGACCGCGGCGGAGGAGCGGCACGCGTGACACCACGCGCGGCTCGCCAGCCGCCCGCACGCGCCGCAGATGTCCGCGCTGAACGCGTCAGACGCGAACATCAAGCGCTCCATTAGCAACATGCTGCAAGTCACAACATTGTTATATTAGGCTAACCTCGCCGAGTCTCCTTTCTTATTTAGTTACTATTATAGATAGTACTTACTATTTGCATTAGCTAAAGCCGGGTGCGTTGCACCGTGTATTTGAACTAATCAAACTGACCAATCCTAAATCAAACAATTTGTTTAACTTGTTAACCTTTTGTTAACAATCAACATGTGTAATAAAAAAATATATTGTTTCTATTCGATTTTTTATGGATATGATTCTGGATGCCACTCCATTAAAAACATGCTGCGGAAGTCACGACATTGTCATATTTGATACGTTAAGCTCGCTGATTCTTGTCGGGTCCGTTGCGCCGTGTATTTTTACTGATTCATCTGTACCAACCCTAAATCTAACACTGCCTCTACACTACTCGCGAAGTTGAACGAGGTTAGACGAATAGAATAATGTAGAGAGGCAGTTCGGCTTACTTCGTCCAACTTTTTGTAGCACCGCGGACTTCGGCCGAGTACTTCGCCGAGGAACTTCGCGAGTAGTGTAGAGGAGGCGTAACAATTTATTTAACTTGCAATTTTTTTTTTTTTCTATTCGATTCTTAAGGACGGGCGTGTTTGATATACATTTTATGGATATTTCCCGTTTTATTTTTGAAAAGTTACTATGGTCATTATACTCATTAGGTAAAGGGCTTTCGATATCAGTTTAAAGTTTTTTTATATCTGCAATAGTTACGGAATAATCGCCTGTGCACACTTAACGATTACACCCTGTATACATATTATATACGTTATTCATAGATGCATATCACAAGTGCATACCTAGCTCCATAACCAATGAGGCAGTCGCGCTCCATCTCTCCGAGGCGCAGACCGCCGTCCCGCGAGCGCCCCTCAGTGGGCTGGCGCGTGAGCACCGCGCGCGGCCCGCGGGCACGAGCGTGCATCTTGTCTTGCACCATGTGCTTCAGCTTTTGGTAATACACCTGCATGGAGGTAAGCGGCTCTTAATTATGTTAAAGGTAATTTTATTGCAGCTATCTTGTTTGTAAATATAAAAAATATAATGTTAGAATAATTTAATGTATTCGTCAATTTCGTGTTTGATAAAGAAGTGTAAATCATTTTAATGTAATTTATATAATAGTATTTACTATACTAAAATATACGAAACAAATACATTCATAAATACATTTGTATAATCCATTGACTGATAATAATGATAATTTTGAAGAAAAGTAAAAATATACTTACAGGTCCAGAATAAATATAAGCTTCCAGAGGTTCCCCTGTTAAGCCTGAATAAAATATATCTTTGCCGTGATAGTTATAACCATGTTTCTCCAATTCATTACACACATCTTTAACTTTGGAACCACCAAATGCAGTACCTGAGAAATAAATATTAATATTACAAAAATCTATTATATAAAAATAAGTTGGCTTTTCCTTCCTGACGCTATAACTCCAGAACGCACGAACCGATTTCCACGGTTTTGCATTCGTTGGAAAGGTCTCGGGCTCCGCGAGGTTTATAGCAAAGAAAAGGTGTGTCTGGTGGCGAAACGGAGTTCGCCCGGTTTGCTAGTCATTTATAATTATAACGACGTCATTATAATTACGATCATAACACTAGTACTTAAATAAATTTAATGTCCATACCATAATGGAATTTTCCTTCCATCAGACCAGCTTTTCCAGCTAAAAGTTCAATAGTTTTTCCAACTGTCATACGGGAGGGAAATCCATGCGGATTCATAATCATATCAGGACAAATTCCTCTGTCATTAAAAGGCATATCTTCTTGCTGCACTATAAGACCAGTGACACCCTTCTGTCCGTGACGCGAACTGAACTTATCTCCAATCTCTGGAATCCTTGTTTGTCTTAATAATATTTTAATCAGAAATGCATCCTCTGAATTTGAAGAGACCATTACTTTTTCGATATAAGATTCAACTGGACCTTTATATGTGATAGGAACATCTTTGTAGTCTATTTGTTGGGGTTGCCCTTGACTAATGGGATTTAATGTGGCTGGAGGCATTTGTTTGTTGATGAGAACTTGCCGATTTTCGACCATTTCTCCAGGAGCCGCTATTCCATCAGTGTCTAAGATTTCGTGTGCTTTTATAATTTTGCCGGTGTTAGCATCTCGGGATGGTCCCAATATACGATCTGATGTTTGGTTACTGTATCTCTTCATGGTTGTCTTCGCATTTTTGTACACTAAACACCGACCGTAGCCACGATCTATGGAAGCTCTGTTTAAAATTAAGGCGTCTTCAATGTCGTAACCGCTGTAACTCATTACAGCGACAGTTGCGTTCTGACCAGCAGGCAACTTGTCGAAGTTAGTTAATTCTATTGTTCTAGTCTTGACCATTGGACATTGGGGATATACTAAGTTGTACATAAGAGAATCTATTCTATTTTTCTGGTTGTAGCCAATTGTTCCTGTAATGTGGAAAGAAAATATGTTTCAAATATTTTAAATACATTTGGCATTTATAATTATGTATTAAGTTGTTTAGGTACTACTGCTAAAAGGCTCGCAAATACATTACACAATATAGTAAAATTATTTTCTAGAAAAAAGTATTTCAAAAATATAACAATTCCATGATGATGAAAATATTAAAATGACATGTACTCGCCCATTGCCTGTTTACCCATAGCACATTGGTAAGTGTTTCTAGGGCTCTGATTGTGATGAGGATATGGGACAAGTCCAGCACAAACTCCTAAGATTGTAAAGGGTTCTATTTCTAAATGTGTTGTCACATAGGGATCAATCTCAGCCTCCACAGTAGCTATATGACTGTCGTTCTCTTCATTTACATCTAAATATTCTATAAGGCCATCTTTTAAAAAGTCTTGGAATTTCTTTAAACCTCTTTTAAGTTCATTTATGTGTTGTTGCTTAACCAATGGATATCCTCTTTCAACAATTATGTAAGGACGACAAAGTCTGCCTGCATCACTACAGATATAAACAGTCCTTTGGTTGTGATTTGGATAGATGGAAACAAATGCGGATATTAATCCTCGCCGTCGGAACATCCTGAATATTTTTATGAGCTTTTTATACTGCCTTGTTACACCCAAAATATTACCTGAAAATAAATAATTTTGTTGAGTAAAAAGAGTAATTTCTATAGCTTAGAAAAATTATGTTAAGATTTATATTATACATAATGGTATTTTAGAGGAATGAAAGGTTAATAAATTATATTTCAGAATGCTTTCTTACCATTAAGAAAAACCATGTAATTAGCTGGATGATTAATCTCCTCTCCACCCAACAGCCTGACATCTTCAACACCAGCATTACACGCCAACCTAGCAATAGGTTCTTCAGAGCACTCTGTTGTTATGTGCGTCATCAAAGCCAAGTTCTTAACAAGACCACACCCTTCACCTTCTGGCGTGTCGGAAGGACACAACATACCCCATTGTGAAGGTTGCAAAGATCTAGGTCCTGACACTTTACGAGTCTTCTCAAACTGTGAGTTCACTCTTGTCATCATACCTAATGCAGATATGTAACTAAGTCGACTCAAAACCTGTGTCACACCATGTCTCTCCATTTTAAATCTCTTGATGGTCCAGTTACCCTTTAATTAAAATACAATAACATAAATATATATGTATTAAATAGTTGAAATAAAGTATACTCATTATAAAATTAATGTGGGTAGTGTTAAATATTACTAAATTGTAAAAGGTACATAGAATTTAAGGTATACTTACACTTGAAATAGCTGTAAAAAGTCCATTAGTAATCAAGTCAGGTCTCATATGTTTGACAATATCAAAAGGTGCAGCCTTGACCTTTGGTATTATTTTTTCCGCAATAGATTTTAGTTCCCAATTAAATCTTTTAAATAAATCTTCAAACATTAAAGCTAATAGTGAGCCAGCCAATTCCAGTCTCTTATTTCCATAATAATCAGGATCATCAATTGCTGTCTTATTAGTTTCAGCTTCAATAACTCTCCTTACCATTATTGCTAAATAAATAGCTTTAACATAAAAATTATAGTTTTCTACTGCAACATGAGCTAATATAGTAGTGGCTAGCAGTTCCCTGGCTTCATCTACAGGAGTTTTTATTTTAGACTGTGATGAAGGAAACCTTAAAAGAAAATAAAATGGTAATAAATATGATGATGATAATATAATATATAATCTGTAGACATAGTTTCAAGTTTATATAATCACACCTTTTAGCTTTAAACTTTTGTCCGATATATGTAAGGGCTTGATTCTGGGTGAATATTTTTAAGTTATGGCAATCCATAATACATGGTGCCATTTTTTTAATAGTGTTATCATCAGTACCAATTAATTGCATTATTTCTTGATCACTGCAAATACCCATAGCTTTAAATGCAACTGCAATAGGGATATCCTAAAAATCATAAAAAATATTATATATAATACTGTAAATTTTAAATCTAAGTTAGAATGTAAAATAGAAAAATAATATACATCTGACAATGCATTATGTCTCAGAACATATTTTCCATTCTTCACAATAACATTTGTTCTTGTTTTCTTCTCATGAGTTGAACTAGTCACTTGACATTGAATGGCTCCTTTAAATTCATCTACAATCATCCTATTTCTAGAGAGTTGTTCTTGTATCAATATCACCTTTTCTTGACCTAGAAAGAAATATTCAGTTGTTAGACATTTTCATTTTTCTAAAAATCACTGTATTTTCACTGTATGTTAATACAAAGATATAAATACCTCTTATAATAAAATAACCGCCAGGATCATGTGGACATTCATTCAACTGAGAGAGCTCATAATCAGATTTATTTGTTAAGACACAGTTTGAGGATCGAAGCATTAATGGCATCCTGAAACATTGTTATATGTAATAAGTACACAGTTTGTAATAAAACATGTTTATTCTTATGTATATTTTAGAGTAAGCCTACTGAGTTACCTTCCTATGAGTTGTTTGTTTTTAATAACCCGCTGATTCCCTCTAATATATTCAATGTCAACTGTTATAGGTGCTGAATAAGTAAGGTCCCTGAGGCGACATTCGTGAGGTGTTGTAGGCTTTGTGATATTAAAGCCTTCTTCGAGATCTGGGGTCCCCACATAGGCATTTAAATATTTTAAATAAAACAGTGGATCTGAATCACAAAATATTTTCTCATTTGCCTGCACAATTTTCTTTATTTCTACATTTATAAAGTAATTGAATGAATCAATGTGTTGCTTTACTAAGCCCTTTACTTGGAGAAATGATGGAACCAATTTCCACTTATCCTGCAAAAGTTAAATGAGTTTCAAGGTATAATTTAAAATAACAAGGATATATTATTATTTCACGATTTATGAGGCACGTGTTATAAGAATAAATATTAGCTTGTTTATATAATTAAAAGCGAAAAACCAAATGAACACTAACCTCTAAAGCTTTAACCTGTTCTCGTAATCCTTTCGAGCTATCCCATTCTGTCTGCTTTTTATTGATTTCCCCCATTTTTCTTATTATTGTTTAAACCATAAAGTTCAAGATTTTATAGCATGATACATTTATTTCATATGACATGTTTTCATTTTCAAATATTTTATTTTCCCATTTCTCAGACAGGTAAACCGCAAATCCAATTTTAGGTGACATTAACAAATGACAGTTGATTAATATTGCCAAAATTTAAAAAAGTCAATTTATTTTCTCCAAGATTTTCTCATAATGTACGTACACAGTCTACATAAAAAAATTATTTAAATTGCATATTTTTATTCCATTGTGCATTATTTGTAGAAATTATCACCCAACACGTTTGAAGATGATTGGAAGTTCGAATTGGTTCGAATTTTCGACTTGAACGATGTTTTCTAGTAGAAATATTGCTAATTCTAATTAGCTATAAAAGTTCAATGCTTTGATAACTGCGCGTAGTTCAGATTTTTTCTTAATATTTTATCTGTTTCTGAAAAAAATCTATATCCTACTCTCTTACTCTATGCCTATTCTAGTCTCTGTGGATTATGAAGTTTACTTTACAACCAAAATTACATAAAAATATTGATCATGAATGGAATTATAATAAAATAGTTATAAACTGCGTTTTTTGTTTCTCTAAAATGGACATTTAATATATATGGAATAGTAATTATTACTTATTACTATACAAAATGGTTTATGAGCCGATTCCGAGAACTGTCCGCATTATTTTGCTGGGTGAACCAGGAGTCGGCAAAACATCACTCATTCTCTCTTTAGTTACTGAAGAATTTACAGAACATGTTCCACCGAAGGCAGAAGAAATCACAATTCCTGCTGATGTTACACCAGAACAAGTACCGACAAATATTGTTGATGTATGTTGTACGTATCCCAAGTTCCATATAACATTCTACTTATTTCTAAATTCCCACGCACAGGTATTAATAAGCGATTATTTATTTTAGTGTGTGAACAAACAATTGAACAAGTTGCCGAAGAAATAGAAAAGGCTCATGTGATTTGCATCGTATTTTCTGTTGACAAGCAAGAAACGCTTAATAAAGTCGCATCGTACTGGCTACCGTTTGTGAGGGACAACTGTCCAGAAGATTATAGGAAACCAGTGATCTTAGTAGGAAATAAAATTGACTTAATTGATTATTCGATTATAGATGTAAGTATAAAATATTTTATTCCTATTTCATAATTCTTTTAAGAGATACACAACATAGTTTTAGACTACCATTACTGTATTTCTATTTTTCTCATTTTTGTATCATATAGGTATTAACTATTATAGTAATAATTAATTATGCAATTATTACATGTTTCTAGAATATTTGGGATATAGCAGAGGAATACCCGGAGGTAGACCGCTGTATTGAATGTTCTGCTAAAACTTTGACTAATGTTTCTGAAATGTTCTATAATGCACAAAAAGCTGTTTTGCACCCAATTCATCCTATTTATTCAATCGAAGAACAAGAAGTGAGTATTAATAAATATTCTTATTCCTCTATCTTTAATTTTATACTGTGTGATGATACATTAATGTTATATTCTTAAAAATATATAAAAACTTTGCAGCTTACAGAAAGGTGTAAAAAGGCATTGTCAAGAATATTCAAAATATGTGACTTAGATGGTGATGGAGTTTTGGATGATTATGAAATAACAGTATTCCAGAAAAAGTGCTTTGACTCTCCATTACAACTGCAGGTGCTACATAATATTTTGCATGAGAATTCCTTTATGATATGATGTATCAGATAATAATGAACTTATTTTTTTTTTAGGTTCTAGATGAAGTAAAATCAGTTATAGCACAAAATATTGCTGGGGGAATAGAGAATGAATGCATCACAATGAAGGGATTTATATTCTTGCACTGCCTTTTCATACAGAGAGGAAGAAATGAGACAACATGGACAGTACTACGTAAATTTGGCTATGATGAGAGTTTGGAATTGACACAAAGTTATTTATATGCTAAGTATGTTTAATGTCTAATTAGAATCATTATTAAATTAATGAACAATATAAAATCTTGAATGAAATATCTGTTCTATATTTTAGTCTGAAAATACCAGCAGGCAGCACATCAGAACTTTCGTACAAAGGCCAACAATTTTTGACGCAAATTTTTGAGAAGTATGATAGGGATAAAGATGGAATGCTAAATCCTACTGAACTTAAAAATGTATTTTCATGTTGTCCTCGCATACCCTGGCATAATTTAAGGTATACTGTACCAACCAATGATAAGGTATGCATTTTTATATTTATTCACCTAATGATTTGGTATGACATATATATAAATAAGTGTATAAAATTATTTTTATTTTTTCAGGGGTACTTGACATTACAAGGCTGGATGTGTCGTTGGACATTAATGACCCTCCTAGACTTGCAAAGTACAAGTGCTTACTTAGCCTATTTGGGATATAATTTCTTAGAAAATGAGTCCCAAAAATCTGCATTTCATGGTAAGTACTTTCATATTAACTTATTTGGAAATACTTAATCTTATATTATTGAATTTCTAAAAAATTTCCATTATATATCCATTGTCTGTTTGTCAATTTATAATGGCGCATCCACACATGCCGCCATAAGCCGGCGGCATGTGTGGATGCGCCATTAGCCACATGTGGTATTTTCCTAAATTACATATTTTCTAGCACTTCTTAACAAAACAGATTTTTTTTCTTGAGTTCCTCTTAATGTTCCTGTTCGGTTTTATTTTAGTTACTCGGGAGAAAAAAATTGATATAGCTAAAAAGCAATCCAACCGTAATGTATACCAGTGTCATATCATTGGACCTAGAGGTTGTGGTAAAACATCCATATGTAGGAGTTTTTTAGGAATAGCACATAAGGTAAATATTTTTTGTTACCTTAATTCAAAGCCATAACTTGTTCAACAGTCATCTATGTGTGCGTATTTTAAATATTGCAATAATATGTTGCTTTAAAAATATAATTGCATTTTGAACATTGTTCGCTTAAAATAAAAATATTAACTGAGATAGAAGTGGCTAACTCTTTTCGGCTAGTGGTTTAAATGTATATTCTATCTTTGTCTCATTATGGAGTACATGAATGCGTACGTACATTACTATGTTTGTGTGGGTAGACTGTTTTTGTAGATAACGCGGAACGGCTTTAATTGCTAGTTTGTTCATATAGACCGCTTCTATGACAGTTTATATAATATGTATTCTAATTTCTAAGATTACTATTAATTGTTAAATTTGCAACTTAAAGTATATAACTTTCTATTTTATCTGATTACTTTGTAAATTATATACAAATATAAATTTAACATATCTACAGAAAATCAAACCTCATTCCAATGAGCGAGGAGATGGATACTCTACAGAAAACAACTGTTGTATTAATACAGTATTAGTGTATGGGCAAGAGAAGTACTTAGTTTTAAAGGAAATACCGATCACGCGTGTCTCCGACCCTCTGCAGCCACATGAAGTTAATTGTGATGTAGCTTGTCTTGTTTATGACGTCACCGCTAGTCGATCTTTTGAGTTCATCGCTAGAATATATATTGTGAGTATAAAGATAAATTATTTGTTAGACCAGACCTAGACCTATGTGCTTTACATTTTATAACTGTGATATTTTTAATTTTTTTTTAATCGTGATTATACACCAATAAAGTAATGTTATGAATGTATAATCATAATCATTAAAATTAAATAAAAATTCTGAACACAGTTGAGAGTTCAATATCTCGGTTATAAATTTTAGAAATAAGCAGCTTCCTCGCAAAAACTTGTTCAACATAGTGATCAGACTGCAGTTTGAATTTGAAGTATAAACATAACATACTACATTTGATCAACATGATATATTTTATAGGACTAAATTTTACAGTTTTATACAAAATCCATGTTTTTTAGAAATATTTTGCTGAAAGTCACATCCCTGTACTGATTGTTGGAACCAAAGGAGATGGCATGATCACCAGACAGGAATATATTCTACAACCAGAAGTATTTTGTAGCAAGTATCAATTGCTTCCACCGCAACTCTTTAATATTAAAGAGAATAAGCACGATGTTCTTGTGAAACTTGCGACAATGGCTGCTTTTCCGTAAGTATAGTAAATGAGATGTTAATTACTGCTATACTTACTTAATGAATAAAAAATATTTATTGAATATTATTAGATATTGTAATTATATGTCATTAAAATTCATTAATATTTAAATGTATTAGTTTTAGGAGACTTATTTTATCTAAAGCACATAATGTACTAGGTATTACATATATAACTGGAACTAATGAGAATGTAAGCTATTTTGTAATCTTTAAACAAGCTGATCATGGTCATTATCATTCTTCTTTTAATGTTAGTTCTGTCTGCCTTTTTAATCAAACTCATTTTAATTTAAACTTGTTGATATAAATAGAATATAATTCCTAACTGTAAGTTACAATTGGCTGATAATATAATATAGTATTACTGTTTTTTTAATTCACAATATGTTAACCAGTCAATTTCAAGCTGCTTGGATTTTGTTCAGCAAACACAGGTTAGTTGTATGTATTGTGATATCAATTATTATTTAACTAAACCATAGTGTAGTTACCCATATTATTTTTAAAATTTACGAGCTCTTCCGACTATTTAAAGGAAGGGCCTTCTGTATGTGTATCTGTCACTAAGCTTATCGTAAACAATTGGACCGATTTAGATGAAGTTTTGCAATTGGGTTTGGTAGATGGCGCTGTTGTCAGTATTTAACCTTATTTTAACAGAATTTGATAATTTATTGTAATATTCAACCATGCCAGCGTCCGTCTACATGTTCACTAGTTTACAGATAAATATTCTAATTGCCATCATGCAATTCTTGAGTTAAAACTAATAAGCTATCTTTATTTCAGACATCTCAAACAATTTGCGAGTTTCGCTGGCGATAACTCGTCCTGGTGGAAGGCTGGTATTGGGGTCGCCGCTGCAACTATAATGGGCCTCGTTCTTATCAAGATACTTAACTTCCAGAGACAATAGATGAAGGAAAATAGGAGTAACCTGCCTTCTTGGTGAAAAGTGCAAATATGTTACAAATTACAAGAATGTAATATAAAATATATATTAGTAAACCTACAAATTATAATAATAAACCACCAAAGAAGCTCCCGTATATGAAATATTTTATTTTGAGTTGTAAATAAACGCATTAAATTGAATATACTGACTTTCATTTCAATTCAATCCTAACAAATAGACGCTGATGACCCAACTGCATATGTTAGTAAGTCTAATTATAAATCTTGTAAAATATGTCTACGTTTCGTATTATCAAAATAGATAAAAAACAGGTCCATTATGAGTTAATTTTAATAACTCAGGCCCCGGAACCACAGACACAATAGAAAATCTATTGTGTCGTGGACCGATCGGGCCACTTGGGGCTCAATGGGTTAATTAATATTAATACCGATTTCCGATTCACCACACATCCTCTAATTTTTATCCTAAAGCAAATTGACTAGAGAACCTTTTCAGAAAAAAATGCATTAGAAAAATAAAGCACACCTTTAGTTTTCCGAGTCCCTAATCTGCCTAAAATTCTATGTAGGTATGTTGTCTATGAGGATTTATAATTTTATATAATATGCCTTTTCCCTATTAAATTCTTAAAAACGGACGAGCGCAATATTATCACCATGCAACAATTATTAACCAAATATCCATTATCATTGAGTTACTATGTTCAATAATATTATGTCGTGGCCATATCGAATATTTGCTTATTTCATGAAATGATTGATCATTTCATGAAATGGTTGAATGTCTATTGACCACATCATGATGTGGTTTGAGCAGATCAATGATAAGAAATAGTTTCTCGATATGGGCAACTAAACGCAGTACGTGAAAATGAAATGTTGTGTATGTCTTCGAAAAGAAATGTTGTTTTATATCTTGGCTTAATAGTTAATAGATTGCACATGTCTACTATTTTAGGCTATTGTACCGATATTCTGATAATGGTGTTCAGTTTCAGTAGCTTTTCGTTATAAACAAACCTACAAATTATTACTCTATAAATTATTATTATTAAATTATAGATAATATAGAAACTAATGTTTTAGAGAGGAAACTTTTGTGTTGTAATGTTTTGACACAAAGGTATTTGACCGATTTCAAAAAATCTTTCACCTTATAATAAGGCTTCAATTTTACAGACAAGTTATTTTTATCTCAAGTACATACGGGCGAAGCCAGGACAAGCAGCTAGTACATTATATACTCACATAAACAGTCAAGGTTCCATGGAAAAATAAAACAATAGGAATTGTGGAATATGTATTTATTAAAACACAAAAGAATTATACCTAATACAGATATTCTAATAAATCTTAGCTAAATTGACCATAAGATATTATTAATACATAGTTATTTAGGTTTTATCAGCGTCTCTCAAATTGATTTTATCTCCTAGTCTTAGTGTAATATTTTATTAAAAGCGTGTTCATTATGTAAATAATATTACATAATATTGGGAGTTTACTGTGTTGGTACAGAGCTAATTTCTAATTTTTTTAATAAAATACAATCTATTAATATAGATGAATTTGAGGAATCAATTTGTGGAAAGATCTTTATATTGATCTTTTACTTTTACATAAAACTTAAATTACGTTTAAAACACAGTCATATTGCTTACAATTGAGATATTAATGTTCTCTTAGAAAATAGGCTTTATACGTCCAGTAAACAAAAAAAAATCATTTCAATCCGTACCAACTCAGTTATTTTAAATCTGTCAAGAATCTATCTTACATCAGTCAAGAAAACTTAATAACTAATACGGCCGTTGTCTGTCTCTGCCACTGTAACAAAAAATAAAATAAATAAGTAAAGGGTCACGAAAAGAATAAAATACGTATTTAATTTGATACTTTTCGTAATCATGGATTTAAGAGGGCTTATTCAATTTAACGCAAGTCAAAATCTCCGCGATCTATTACGATAGATCGCGGCTTGCGCTATCCTTTTACTATGAACAGCATAGGTCCACAGGAGAGCGCCGAGCAACATGTCCTCTCTCTGGAAAGGCTCGCTGCCGACTGATTTGAATCGGGTCGCGCGCAGTGTTTTATAGTACTTTAAAAAAAATTGTAGAAAAATAATAGAGGTATACTTCGGGCGTTGATTCTAGATCGGTCGAGGAAAGTAGTGGGGGCAGTCTGCGCATGTGTACGTACAATCGTGCACGGAAATTCTTAGCGTGTTATTAAGCATTTTTTATTTCGTTTTTTGAACTTTAGTAATTAACATACTAATATTATAAAAGTGAAAGTGAGTTTGTTTGTCTGTTATATCTTCACGCCTAAATGGCAAAACCGATTTTGATGAATTTTGATACAGAGAAAGTTGGGACCCTGGAGACGGATATAGGCTAATAAAAGCGGGCGAAGCCGCGGGTAAAAGCTAGTTTATGATAAGTTGATAACACTAGTTTTTACTTGTAATTTATCTTGCAAGTAGGTAAATTAAGAAAAATTAAAAAACAAAAGTAAACAGTTATTATATTTATCACGTAAAATCACACGAAAATTATTCACGTCGTAAACCATTTTTCTAGCTTGCCGTTATAAAATTTTATTTTTAACCATTTTATTTTTTCTTCTAATATTAGTCGCGATAATACAAGCTGTGCGCAACAGTACTCAAGAGGCTGAACAAAGCGCGGGAATAGATGAACGACTAACCTACCAATAACGAGTCGCCGTCGGCGCACACCCACCCCCCTCACTCCGCACGGCTTCATAGAGACCTTAAAATTGAACACTGCGCATACCCTCTCCACTTTTGCCGAGCGATCTAGAACCAACGCGGCAACTGTACCTTAGTTGATTTTTTAAATTTTATCTTATAAGTAAGACATTCTTTTATTGCAATATGTATAAATTATATTCAATTAAGTCAAATATCTTGGTGAAAATAATCATTTTGTCGACTATAATTTCTAAAAAAATTCACATTGTTCGGATTTTAATTTCGTAAGTTAGGAGTCCAAAATAAAAAAATCTTTTAACTAACTATTTTAATAAGGATTT
>CAJQZM010041014.1:0-10177 GCA_907164665.1 Colias nastes | reverse complement strand
TTTTTGGCGTCTCCCTTGATGTTCGACTTATAGAGGTGCTACTGTATTAATTAATTTAATAATTTGATATTAATAAAATTATGAGATTCATTGGTTCCCGCACTAGGCGAAGCCTGTCCTGCGGGACCAAAAAACGATTAACAATATAATATTATTTATAAGAGAGCGGCATAGATTATGTGGTTAATATTTAAATTCGTATTCAAGTCATTACATACAAATATTATTTTAATTCATTAAATTCATTTAAATTAAATTAAAAAAAAAGAAAAGCATAGAAGGAAAAACAAATATGTAAAATTAAATTAACAACAATACCTACTCAAAAAGCCTGTCGCATACTTATTGAACACAAAAGCACTGGCCTATCAAGCGTCGCGTAACCAGTATACCTAATTCAAAAAAGTTGAAGTCGTACGAATTGCTCAGTCTTATCATAGTCCCAGGAGAGCAGCAATTTCGTTAGCATGTCTTTAGTAATGTAACTACTTTTAGAGAGGTCCAAGTGTCTCT
Source organism: Colias nastes (assembly GCA_907164665.1). Lineage (NCBI taxonomy): Eukaryota > Metazoa > Arthropoda > Insecta > Lepidoptera > Pieridae > Colias > Colias nastes. The sequence goes on along the minus strand of CAJQZM010041014.1, from coordinate 9,664 downwards.
TGATTTTATTGTATAAAAGTGGCCACATATAATTCGGTGCACGTTTTGCAAAAGAGGTATTTAATCTAGGAAGTTGTAAGTTATAAATTATTATGTAAACCTAATAATTTTGTAAAACTTTATGAGTCAAATATTTGTCGTTGTCAGTTATTTAACCACAAATACCGCAATGACATCAAATATGGATCTAATAAAAAAAATTGTAGAGACATAAGCATAAATTTTAACTTTTCATTTTATGTTATCACGGACCCTTGCCCAAATGCTATAAACATATAATAATTTTGAGAGCATCTTTAATGCAAATTAATTACACGGTCATTGAGTCGTCAAGGTTGTTATAAAAGTTAAATATTTTAACACTGCAATAATTTTATATAATGAGGGCAAAAAACGATTCGACCCAACCAACTATGTGTGTCAGAACGCCCTTTAATATTTTAAACATTTAAGTACCGTAATTGGAGGGCTTCATGCAGGCAATTTTATACGTGGATAAATATAATGACGAATTGCAAACGATTGTTTTAATTTCGAATTAGAAAACTTTCATGTCGGCGTTTGTTAGTGTCAGCAAATTCTTTGAAGTGTCACATTACATTTGACCGCTTTGGTCAACACTCCTTGCGTAGGTCGCATCCGTTCTCACTGTGTACTCTAACATACTAATTTCTATTACACCACTAAAACCATTGTGTAAACATTGAAAGCTTTCCAGTATTTGTTATGGTTCTCGTTCATCTATTTGTAATTGATTAGACGGCTTAAAAGTATTATGATACGACATGAAGACGTCTTTGTACTGGCTCATATTTATCTATTAAAGTGAGATTAAACCACTGCTAAGTGAGGCTTTGAGCTTATAGGTTAAGTATTCTCAAAGTTCAAGTACCGACTAGCCTACATTCAGAAAGTAAGAGTCAACAATAGTGTCTAGTTAATTTTCAACAATAAGGTTCTTTCATCAGTTTTCAATATCATTTTGAAATTGGAGGTGTTTTTTGAATTTGATGAATACTTTTAATATGTAAAGGAAAATAGTGTACCTATCTATACTGTTCAAAATAAATAATGTGTAAATTAACCTAATGGAATCAATTATGCAATTCTCATGAACCCGTATATGATTAAAGATTTAGTATGATAAAGATATATTTAGAGAATAACTTGATGTGAACAATATATTCACTGTTCCTAAACTTAAATATAATTATTTATTGTTGGTCAGCGTATAAAACGCAATAAAAATGCCAATTCTACGAAATCCTTAGAGAATTATGTGCCCACTTTGCTTGCGGAAACATTAAAATTGTCGCGCTAAGTATTTTTATTTTACCTATCTTAGTAAATGAAGTCATTCATTCCTGTATTTTATATCTACATTCTACTTCCTCATTGAAATGCTCGGCTCAGCTCAATTTTCCTTCTGCAAAACTTAAAAAAAAAATAAACCGCGGAAACGGGAGATTTTATTTTTGTGAATACATATTGTTAAAATTATAGTTATCTACATATATATTAAAAATTACATTGCTTTTTAATGATTAAATTACGTTTGTTATCTTTAACAACTACTTGAAGTTTATTTATTATACATATAGATGCAATGTTAATTAATTACTCAACCTTTGATAAATTATTACCGTAATGTCACTATAACTTACGTAGTAAATATTTAGTAATCTGTACTATACTTATTCTTATGATAATTGTTATTGTAATTTTTAAATATTTAAACGTATTAGTTTATTCATTATTCTTAAAATACAATAACATAAAGAAATTATAAATACCGTAATCGTATGCCATAACAATAACCATTTCGAATATTATCAATGCAAGAGTAAATTACAACACAAATCCATTATCTTGATAATTATTTGATACTTTAGTATATTATATCAATTATTATCAAGCCTTTTTATCGTTATTCGTATGCCTACTTATTAAGTCATTCTTACGTCATTTAAATTAATGCATTTTTAAATACATTTTTTATACAATTAAGGATGCATTAAAAATATAACTTCCTACTTACTTGTTTTTCATTCCTTTCGTAATCTGTATCAATGGGCATACGTCATAACCTATATTTTTTTTATTTGTCTACCAATTAGATAAATAATCAACAGTTGCAAATGCACAGCAAATGTAACTGAGTGTCATGTCAACTTTTGACTAATTATAACATTCAACAATGCTACAAACAGGATATAACGGGTCACTTTCATTACTAATTATCTCATAACTTTTCAATATGTAAGATTAAAAATAAATTCTGGCCCTACGTTTTTAAACGTGTCTTATCTCAAATCGAAAATAACATTGTATCAGGTATGTAATGTTTTGTTTTGTTATCTATAATCATTGATTTCGATAGCCATTTAAGCAATCGCTTGTACAGTGCTGTGTTATGACATTCAGATTTTTTATTTTACGAGTAGACAACTATAATTTCTCAGGCTTATCTAAATAGTGTGTAAATACAATAAATCGCTGCGCTAACATATTTCGTAAATATTGACGTAGAGTTATTCAGTCGCGTTTATTCTTACACTTTTATTCAGCGGTGAGTTTAAGAGTTACAACATGCTTCGTGACAAATAACAATAGACCACTTGAATGTAGTGGCCGACGTCCAAATGGTTATCATTTGAGTAGGCGTGAAAGGGATTTTGGCCGGCCGCGGCGCATTGATTACTTTGTATAACTTTACGCTAATTAACGATAAATGATGCGATGTCGTTCGAATACTGTGAATTTAAATACTCAGCAAGAAATAAATGTTTCCAAACTGAAAAATTTACACTTTACCGAAAAAATGTTCCTCCATGAATTTTCAAGTTCGAATATGAATAGTGTGTTTGAAATATTACTTGTATAGATTTTACGCATTCAAAAGTCTACACTTATTGTTATTAATTATTATTTATTCTTAGCGTGCAGTATGACAATGCTCCGCGTCATTGTTAGAAACGGTTGAACACAGCTATCTATTGTTTGGCTCGGTCGTTGTTTGCGAACGAACCAGCCACTGTTAGGCCTTATTCGGGAGCCGTTTATATCACTGCTGCCTTTAAATCCCACCTTTTATGATACCTACGTGGATAAAATTCCAAATATGTACAGAATAAGCACTGGTTTTCCATCCACCAGACAAAACAGGCTTTAGAGTTTTACTAATATGGATTTTTGTTTATAATTGACCAAATTAAATCTGAATAAAAGATACATAACGGGTCAGCTTTGATTAACTAAATGCATTAACAAAATATTAATTATTATCAATTTTACGTGTGTTAACATTTGACCTAACATCAAGTCAATACCGTTTGGAACTCGAAACAATTCAATTTATGATTTGTCATTGTTGCATTCGGAGCGGAACGGGCCTTTGACCTCTCATCTCTACGCTAATCAAAGACGTCTTGCATTATTGATTTTTAATCTATACGCAGAAATAACTCATAAGTCTGAAACAATATGCAAATATATTATTTTTTTAGTTGGGAGCTTGGACAGTTCATGTGAAGAAATTTAAATACAATAACAAATTATGTAGGTACAATACAAGCAGTGTTAGAAGTTTTCTCACTTCAAATCGGATAAGCAATAAATATATAAGTTATTGGATGAGTTATAGAAATAGAATAATTTCGATGAGTAAGGTTTCCTTACCTAACCTTGAACAGCCTTCCGAGAAATATGCGGCTGTAAGAAAAATATCGGTTTGTTTAAGAAGGATTTTAGCAATAAATCTATTTTTAGAAAAACGTTAACAATTATTTTTAGAAAAAAGTTAAACAATTTAACAAATAGGTACTAGGCACTCAAACGAGCCTTGTACCGCTTCATAAATTTTTCGTTTTTTATTTTTTATATTCGGGATAGGCAAAATGTTTATGAGTATGACTACACAAGCCGAGCAATTATAATTTTTAACTTTATTATACCAGGAAAAGGAACTACGTAGTTAACTGCGACAAAAACGTCATATGAAAACTCGCGAAGAGATTTTCCATATTGTGGAAAAAATGGTTGCATATTTTTCCACACCATACATTTAGAGAAAAGTATGAAAGTGTAAATAGTGATGTATTGTGTATAGCTAGCAATATAGGCTTTCCATAACGATTTCACACGACCCGCCTTTAGAAATGAAAACAATAGACCGTTTCAATTTTACTACAAAGATCTAAAGCTATGTTTGTAAATTAAAGCCTTCTAGCTTTTCGAACAAATATTATTTAAAATGATGTGGTTGAACTTTCGAAAGCTCAATTACTTAATATAATAATATCATTAGTTTATAATTAAAGATATTATGTTACCTAAAGGTAATAGATATATATATTAAATCATTCGGATAATATTCTAAAGTGTAAAATTTGTATTTGGTTTTGTCATATTATGTCAAACTATTTGTAAAATTGTTTATAAAAATATTTATTGCGATTCTTAAATATTTCATTCTTCAACCATATTCCTTCTAATACCAATTTAACGGTTGCGCATCCTCACTTTAGAAGAATGATGAGGCAATGGCGTTGATATTATTATTTATTACAGTTCGATCATGCAACGTTTCCTAAATATTTACTGTAACGTTACTTACGAAAGCTCTATTGCACTATTTGATATTTTTAGTTTAACAACTGGTCAGAAGTAGGTTTACAGCACGTATTTTTATAACCCGCATATGTGTAGCTCCCATATTGAAATTTGAACTTTAAAACAATGCTCTATGACTTCTTATTTATTTCACTCGTAAATTGCACAGGTAGTAGGTACCCAGTTCTATTTGTATATACAATTCTAAATTATAAATGGTACATTAGTTTCAGAAACACCTTGTTTGAAAGGCTGGCTATGAATTTGAGTCGTTAGCCTTCAATGAATTTAAATGTTGCATGCAGTAACAATGAAAGTGTTGTGCTCCCACGATATCTTACTTTACCTATATTTGTAGCGGTATAATAAATTTTGTTATTCGTCAATACTCTCAAAATAAAGTATATTTAGAACAGATTTGTGAAACTAAAAAAAAATTAACATTAGTAGTCTTCGAAACAAATAAGTATGATAAATGTCTCGCGAACAAGAGTAATTTTTTGTATTGTTCATGTAGGCATATGACATGCATATTTAAGATATTTTTCTGGAAGCATCCAAACGCTTGTCTGCTGATGTTACGACTACATACACGTAGCCTTCAGCAGTTGAAAATATCTGAGACCACGGATTCGCACGCCCACGCCTGAAATTATTACTATCTTGACGAAAATACGTATTCTTCGCGATATTTTTAGGAAATCGCTAAGGAAACATTCACACACACTAAGCTAACTTTTAAATGTATGACGTGCGCTTAAAAATATGCAAAATTTCTTGATTTTAAACTAAAACCATCGTCTGAATCATCATAACATAACGCAAGTCTTGTATGTGCTATTGGGCTCTCTAATTGTATTATACACAGATAAAGTATTGAATGGCACATTGAAAATGATTCATCTTTGTTCCAGGTATATAGAAGGCAGAACACAAACTCACAGGACACTAACTTGACACTCGACGAACACTCGTGAGTACGTATCGCTCGAACAAAACAGTTACCATTTACGACAAAAATTAGCCTCAAGGTCTTCGCTATTTACTTTTAAGCTTTATGTCAATACGAGGTCGTTGATCCTAACATTGATATCGCGATTGCGTCTTGAGACACGCCCCGGGATAACATTACATGTGTGTCGTTAACGGTCTTTATTGTTTATTGAAATGATAGTGACCGAGTTGGCCGTGCACCAAATTGAAGCACCTTCACAGGTGATGCCTTCTATTTTAGCATTCTGTACGCATGTTGCCCCAAATGCGATAATGTCAACATTTGTATAGTAGCCATTGAGCAAATAGCGCCGAATTTACAATTACTTAATACAAATTGACTTCAAGGTCAGTTAGAATTAAACATATAATTTAATTGGTTTCTGTTTAAATCTCAATTAAGGTGATGCTTACGTTTCTTAAATCAAAGCACCAATAATCATAATTCAATGTTAACTAGCAAGTACATGAACATAATAAATGTTGTCCTCAAATTCATTATCACTTTAAAATCTAAATGATATGTGCCAAAACCCATTACACTTATTTAAGCCTCTGGAATGATGATTCATTTACAATTTTACATAGAATATAAATCACGACATATGTTAAAATAAAGACATTTATTATCTTTATTATATCCTTTATGAATATGCTTATGAGGTGAAACATGAAGCTTAATGTGCAAGTGCATAATTTGTCGTATTTTAGTGTTCATTCATTCTCTTACAATAATATATTTATTTATGCAAAAGAGCAGAAACAAAATATGGCATGTTAAGGTTTTGATATAGTTTACCTCTAATTGAGTGAAGAGTAACGAAGTGCCGACTATTTCTGTTAAACATCTAAATTACTTCAATTTAAAAAAATACGTATTAGACTTGAACACAATTCTCTGTGGTATGTTAAAAAATATTCATCAATAAACAATTAATTAACACATAATCCCTCATATTTATGTAGCAACACGACCATCGCCCACAACCAGTAGTCACAATCGATCACAATGATCACCGATTGTGCTGTCACGAGGCTTTGTTACCTCTCCTCACAATAACTCACACCCAACCGTGTCAATTGACTCATAAACGTCAATTAATTTCCCATCGGTTCTTTAAAAATATCGTTCTATTCTTTGCAAATTGTCTGCACACTATCACAACCATTTTCATTATTTGATATAGGATACTATAGTGCAAGAATGTAAAGTCCGTAGCTTTATTAGATCCATAAACTCGTATCGTGTATGAGTAAACAATTCGAAACTTACACCGTTACTTACTCGCTACTTCTGAGTCAGAAAAGGCTCTCATCCATATTATTTTTATTGTGTTTTATACTTATATAAATATGTAATGAACATTGTACGCCACTGTTTTATACACATTTATTAGGGTAATCCAAAAATGCCGTTAATAGTTGTAATTATGTTAACATTTTATGAATAATTTATATGATCTTACTAGTTCTGGGCCCCACAGTTCTTGCCGCATTCCTCGCAACGTTCCTATATAAATCCATACTAATATTATAAATGCGAAAGTAACTCTGTCTGTCTGTCTGTTACTCAATCACGCCTAAACTACTGAACCAATTTGCATGAAATTTGGTATGGAGATATTTTGATACCCGAGAAAGGACATAGGCTACCTTTTATTGCGAAATATGTACCACGGCCGAAGCCGGGGCGGGCCACTATATAAAAATAATTTTGATTTTCGTACATGTCAATCATTAGTTGTCAATCCTGTCAAATACGGTTGAATACGGTCAAAATCAAGTCAAAATATTGTTTGACATTCATGCGTTCAAAAATGTATTTTGTGTAAAATAATTAAAAAGTAAAAAGGGTGAATAAACTATTGTCTGTATTTTTTTTAAATCAATTATTGAAAAGTGCAATTAAAGCAGATACATAAAAATTCCTGAAATATTTGTGTTTACGCGTGCTTTCAGAAATTGATAAGGTATTTTCGGTGAGGAAACTAACCAAGAAGGATAGTTCGATTAATTATTTAAAAAAAAATCTTTAAAAATGTAAAAGTTCTGACAACTATTTGTCGCGATTTCGTCGACTGCTTCAACAATATTGCGTTGAAATAATATTATAACGTTAAAAATTAAAATTGAAATCGAGGCCCTGGCTCATTCGATTGAACCAAGCTAAATTGCGTTTTGAAGATTACATCCATTTACGCGATGCAATTAGCACAGAGAAGAAGATGCAGAAAATATTTATTGGGCTATTTAGGTGCTTAGGTGCTATTTTACCGGCGACATACACAGGTAGCCCAAGTCATACGCATGAATATGCGCAAGATGCAATGACATATGTTCGTCATTATGGTCGGCCTGGATCTATTCATTACATTTAAATGAAATCCAAAATGGATGGAAATTATTCTACTGCTGCGTCCCGGACAATTATCAAGTGATCGGCTCGACATTACCACACGTGTTTTCAAGCAATGAGTTACATTAAAGCAACACATCTTTCGGATTATTCAATGATGGATGTATTCAATCGATCCAGACCGACATTATGTTGTATAATCACGAATATGATTGATGGACCGTGTGGCACCATCAACCGCCAATCAACATGCATGGTTGACAGCGAGTGTTCCAAAAGGAATCCACGAAAATTTACTGTAGAAACTATCACAGGCAACAAGATGATAGTGGTAGAACTATCATAACTAAAGTGAAAGGAAACGATTTCGTGGTCGACACCAGTTAAAGAATGAAAAGAGTTAATCCGAATGCATCCCAGGCTGCAAAACGTAGTTTAATTCGATAATTTTTCTCTGGCACGTGTATGAAGTAATCAAGTATCTAATTATTGTTTTTTTTTTATTCTTTTTCCTATACCTATGTGTTATTCATCGAAATAAAATGCTGTTATATATCTTTATTTATTTTGTATCATTGTATTCCATTCATCAAAGCCTAAATTAGTTCCAAGCCCAAAGGTAACACGACATTCATTGACTGGGCGGTACGAAGTTCGCCGGGCCAGCTAGAAAAAATTAAAATTAAAAAAAAAAATTCAATAAAAATGTAAAAAATTAAAATTATTTGTTGCGATTTCGTCGACTGCGTCAACAATATTGCGTAGCTATAAACAAGTTAAATTGCGTTTTGAAGATTGCATCCATTTACGCCATGCAATTAGCACAGAAGAAGATGCAGAAAATGTTGGTCTATTGATTATTTTACCGGCGACATACACAGGTAGCCCAAGTGAATATGTGCAAGATGCAATGACATAATAATATGTTCGTCATTATGGTCGGCCAGATCTATTCATTACATTTATACCTATGTAATCCGAAATGGATGGAAATTATTCAACTGTTGCTTCCCGGACAAATATCAAGTGATCGGCACGTCATCACCACACGTGTTTTCAAGAAAAAAATCCGATCACTGATGAGTTACATTAAAGGAACACATCTTTGGGATTATTCAATGATGGATGTATTCAATAGAATGACGAAAATCTGGCTTGCAGCATGCACACATTTTAATTTGGTTAGTCGAAAGAATAAAATATATGAGTGTGCGGGGATTGCTAATCCTAAAACCGATCCAGACCGACATGACGTTGTTATCACGAATATGATTCATGGACCGTGTGAAACCATCAACCAACAAACACCATGCGTGGTTGACAGCGAGTGTACCAAAAGGTATCCACGAAAATTGATGGCAAAGACCATCACAAGCAACGATGGTTACCCACTGTATCAGCGTCGATCGCCTAATGATAATGGTAGAATTATTATCACAACTAAAGTGAAACGAAACGATGGCGTGGTCGATAACAGTTAAAGAATGAAAAGAGTTAATCCATGCTGCACAGCTTATTAAAATTCAATCATTTTTCTCTGAGACGTGTTTGAAGTAATAAATTAAAATACTATTACATATCAATCCATATAAATATTTATTTTGTATCATTGTATTACGTTCATCAAAGCCTAAATTAGTTCAGCTAAAAGGTAACACAACATTCATTGACAGGGCGGTACAAAGTTCGCCGGGACAGCTAGTA
>CAJQZM010041013.1:0-14974 GCA_907164665.1 Colias nastes | reverse complement strand
AAGTAATATCTTATAGATGATTCCTTAACTCCGGTGACATGAGCGTAGAGTTTAATTTTAATTAAAATATTATAGTTTCGTAAATATGTTTTTTTGGGGCATCCGGCTGTGGGGTTCGTAATTCACGTGTATGGGTGATACTATACGAGCGGTTTTCCCGCCGCGGGAATCCGCTTCTGAACCGCACTAGTCACAATTTAATATGAAAGTTGTATGCTGCATACTACACTGCGCGGTTTCCCGTCGCGGTTCACAGGCGGGACAAATTCGACCGCCGCATGCAGCGTCAAACCGCCGCTGATAACCGGCGCTTTAAACTACACGGGCGGTTTCCCGCTACGTTACATCATTCGGCGCGGGACCTTGGCGCTCGCTCGTGATGTTCAAATGAACAGAAAACAGCGATAAACCGCGTCCCGTGTAGTTTGATGGTCTGCGGCAGCTTTGGCGAGCGGATTCCCGCGGCGGGAAAACCGCTCGTATAGTATGAGCCTATAGAGAAAGCTTTGATCAATATTAAAGAGGAAAAACCTTCAAGTAATGTTTTTATATCTGTGGGAAAAACAAATTTCTGAGATGTAGTATGTGACTACTGTTAGCTGTTACACGGCGTAAACACTTATGCAAAACCTCCATTTTTTTTCTTAAGTTGTACGTATTTCCATAGAAATTCAAAGAACTTAAAATATCCAACGCTACTATTGATATTCTCCCGGAAGTTAGCTGAATAGAATAAGTATTATGTATAATATCACGGTTAAAATCCGCTAAAAAGTCTCATTCAAATTTTATGCCTGTTTTGGGTTATTTTTCCCTTCCTCTAAAGCTCCCTCACAAAAAGATTATAGTAGTAGATAGTATAAAATAGTATTAGCAATGACTTTCGTCAAAACGCTAGGAAAAAAATGTACAAAAAGTAATCATCCATTGGAGCTTTATTATTGATAGAGATAGAGACATTATCAGATTTCAAATAATCGCTGTAGTTGTCCGAGATTGTTCCAGCAGCAAGTAAATTATATAACTCTTTCTCTTGACAACATTTTACACTTTTGAAAACTAAGTCAACGGGCACCCTTTCCTCTACAAATTCTTCAGGTACTAATCCTAAAGTAGTATAAAGCCTGCGAACTTGACCTGCGCTTAACCATCCTCGTTGGCATGGATCAAAGCTTTTAATTACCGCGTCTAAGTGCCTGCAAATAAAAAAACAATTTTAAGATCTTCGGATATAAAAATATTTAATTTGATTGAAATGGATCACAGTTATTGAGTCGTATACCACTTCATGACAATTCTGAACCGATAGGCAGACTGATATAACATCTTGTCTAATTGTATATTTATTGTACTATCTTTGAAGTGATAAAGCCTTAGTGTAGACTACAACAGCTGTATGATAAAGTATTTACCTCGATTCAAACAGAACTGGCGCCGCTCCATGTCCTGCCCGAAAGAGCATGCAATCATCAATCAACTTTTCAAGAAAAGCAATTGGTTTAGGTGGGGCCTGAGATATTAACTTGGTGAGAAGAAAACGAATAAGTTCTGGAATTCGACGCTCTCGGAGATATGTTTCGGTTCTTACTACCGTGTTTAGAACCTGTTCTTTACGAAGTGAAATTTTTACTTCTTCGTCAGAAATTGCAGGTTCCAGAAAACATTTACAAATTGGATTGAAAGGAGATTCTTTTATAAATGTATCACTACTCTCTTCTTCCATACTCTAATAATTATGCGTTGTTCTTTTTAACAAAAAATGATTTCAGATCATCACTTTTATAAATGCAAACCTTACAACATTGCAACGGTCAAAGAGCATTTAATTTAAATTAAATTAAAGATAATGAATTACACAGGAAGATAGAAGGCAAAATGACTTCCGTTGTTTTTTTTTATATTTTAGCTTGTTTTTTCCAGATATGAACCTTCATACAAGCTTCATACCTTAGCTTCATACCACAGCTTCATACAGATTAGCGCTACGGCGTGCCGCGTAGGTCGAAATATTTGCTATCTTCATTAACAATATAATATGTAATGAATAAATTGTGTGTAAAATAAAAGTATTTAATTTCTAAATGAATTATGCTCTCATAAAATAAAACAAGTACGTATTGAAAAGGTATTGACCACAGTATTGAACACCACATTGAACACGTATTGAATTATTGAATATCCATTTGTCCAAAATACAGATTTAGCAATACTTTTACCACCAAGAGTCATCTTGTCACCAGTGCAGTGAAGGCATAATTTGTGTTATCTGTGGCTTTGTAACCGCTCTGGAAATACAAATATTTTTATCGCATTGCTCTGCGCATTGCGCATAAGTTTTAACAATTTTTAATTTAATGTTTTTTATAAAAGCTAATGTGCGAGTTTGGTGTGCCTTATGTCGATATAATAAATTATAAGTCATGGGAAAGGATAAAAATGAGACACTTATTGGAAAAATCGACGATGGTAAGTTTACAAAGAAATGTAATTTCTGTTTATTAAATTCATATTATTGCATTATTTAATGGATAAACGTACGAGGTAAAATGTAAATTAAACTGAGATATTCGAAAATGTATATTAAATATATTTTAAACTTTAGAAGGCGACACAGATGTTCGTAAAACAGCACAGGAAATGGATGTTATTCGACAAAGAACTATTGCTTACGAGTATCTTTGTCGCTTGGAAGAAGCCAAAACATGGATGGAAGCCTGTTTAAAAGAGTCGTTACCTCCAGCTGTTGAATTTGAAGAATGTTTAAGGAATGGCGTTTACCTGGCTAAGCTGGGCCATTTCATTGCACCTGACTTACTTCCTTGGAACAAAATATACGATATTGATCAACGGCGATACAAGGTACCTTACTTTATTGTACACTATATATGATATCATTTTAAAGTAAAAAATAAATTAGTAGTAAGTATCATTTAAATTTTGCATTTAGTCAAAAAACCAATATATTTTCCGTTGATTGCCTTGTTGGTAGTGGTTTGATTAATTTATACAATTCCTCTATTCAAATGGCAGAATGCTTGTCATGTTTTCCGTACAACAAATAAATTAACAATACGGTCACACTAGCTCATATTTAATGCTAATTTTATCAAATATTCTCACTATTCCAGTATTTGAAACAATTTTGAAAACTTGAGGACAAGGTCAAATCTATGTAAAATAAGCAAATATGTTAAATTTGTGTTTGGAATTTAGCAATTTGTTTTTTTTTGTATATTTCAGGTTATGGGACTACAGTTTAAACATACCGATAATATAAATAAATTTTTACAAGTATTGCAGAAAACTGAATTACCTACGGTAATTATAACTATTTTTTTTTTCTGTTATTCTATTCATAATAATTATTAAGCTATTGCATAGCTTCTATCGCGGGCCTTGAACGCAGGGACCGAATCGAGAAATTCCGTAACGAAAAAACCTCACGCTCCCCACTCCCACGGGCGGAGGTGTGGCTTGAAGGCATAGCATGCAATAGCTTTACCGCGGCAGTCCCCGAGTGCCACACGTCGTTTTCTATTATTGAAATAAAATAATGTTGGCTATTATAAATGTAATATAGGTATTTTAATTGTTTTTTATCAGACTTTTCAACCAGAAACAACAGATATTTATGACAATAAGAATATGCCAAGAGTTATTTACTGCATCCATGCATTAAGTTCTCATTTATTTAAACTAGGCAAAGCACCAATAATTCATGACGTCTTTGGAAAAGCTGTTTTTACGGGTAAGAACGATATTTTATATAATATTTTCTTATATTATTTATTTTCATATTATAAGTATCAATAAAATGTGTTATTTAGAAATTAAAGACTTTTTAACGGATTTTAAACGCGATTTATTCATTATATAGGTCTCCCAGTGACCACGCTCGCTGTAAAGTGTTCGAAACGTCGGGAAAATAATATAATGAATAAATCGCGTTTAAAATCCGTTAAAAAGTCTTTAATTTCTAAATGTATAATACTCGCGTAAAATCAAACCCTAGAAAATACAAATGTGTTATTCCCCAACTCTCAGAGAACACATGGTCCATTGCTTGATCACTCTTGTCACCTAGAAAGTTGTGGTCCTTTGCACTATGAGGCTTTGATGTTGGTTACTGCACTCAAAACAAATTTATTTAATTTTTTTTATTTATTTCACCTTTTTTTAGATGAACAACTAGATTCTGTTTCAAAGGACTTGCAAAAATGTAAGCATCCATTGCCAATGTTTCAAAAGATCAGTGGCATCCTGTCCAGCAATAGCATTGATGACAATGCAAATACCCACAAAGCATTACAAGAACTCAATGATTTATTAGATACAGAAAAACCAATAACAGCAGCTTTATTGAACCCTCAGCTTAAGTTGAAATATGTCCAGAACCGGTTAATAGATACATACAAGGATATTTTGAAAAATGCAAAGTATGAAAAAATACAAGTGGCCCATAATCATTCTCTCAATGACAGTTATGTCCCTGATGATTATGATGAAATGTTGACATTGGTGGAAATTCAAGGACACATAACTTCTACAAACTATAAGTTCTTGTGGAAATCTCTGTGTTCAGCTTGTCACAGAAATGATGTTAATAGTTTACATAAAATATTCAATGAAGAATGGGTTAAATTAAAAGACTACAACCCAAATAACCTTGATTTTTACTGTGATGTGGTCCAAGAATTGACAGAAAATAGTAAAGATGTTGATGTAGAGAGCATCACAAATTGGCATAAAATATTTCAAAGCATCATTTATGATGGTAATAACAAATCTCTTGAACATGTTGGCCATAAATCAGCCATATCTGATGTCAACAGGGTGTTAGATGAAGGCAGCCCTGATGATTTATATGTAGCTTTAACAAATCCAAAATTGGGACTTAAGTTTAAAATAAACAAGTTTGCTATGCCATTATTACATGAAGAGATGAGATTGGAAAAATGTGAATTGGATAAAAATCTTAATGAAAGTGAGATAGCTGCATCTGTGTCTTATTTGACTTCAATAGCTTCTATCTCTGAAGCAGTTGAAAGAGGGGATGAAGTGGCAGTCTGGAATGCCCTTAACTCTAAGCAGATACATTTAGAAATGTTACGTCCGCATTGCCGCCGCCGATATTTTTCTGCTTTAGTTTCTGCTCTTGAATTTAAATTTAAAGAACAATGTGAATGCCCTTTGTTAACATTGGAGGATGTAAGAGATACAATTGAAATGGTTAACATGAAAGATGACAATAATGATGAGTGTATGTATTTATTCATATAAAATTTTTTATTGTATTGTTACTAGTATTAACTAAGTAATGAGTCACTTTTTGTTTTCAGTGATAGAAGTAGTTGATTGTATAAACAAAGCAGTTGCAGAAGAGAATGTCAACACTTTAATAGCATTATTAAAGAGCCCTTGCCTCAAAATTCCACTAACACTACATAAAGAAGAATATCATCTGTATATGAGAACATTGAAGAAAAGGCTGTTAAACAAAGAATCTCAAAATCTTTGGCTGGATGATATTCTTCAAGCTATTAATGATGTTAACATTGAATCATTGAAAGTCAAAGAATTGACTGATGCAATTGTTGAATTGAATTTGGCTGTAATTAAAAATGATCTAAATACATTTTGGAAAATGTTGATGTGTCCACTTCTCTCTGATTCAAGTTCAGTTGATAATTCCTGTAAAGAGGTGTATTTTCAAATGTTTTGTAAGGCCATCAAGAAAAAAGGACATTACATTTGCCCTTGGATAGTGTGCCATACAGAAGCTGGTAATACTGTCTATATAGATGTGGAATCTTACACATACAGTTGGACGACACCAAAAGATTTTGTACCTCACGCACGCTACTTGACTAAAAAAGATATTAAAGCTATTATAGAAAAAACAAATAAACACCACATCAATTCATATAAACAGATGCATTTTGAGAAAACATTGATTAAGTTTCAAGCCCATTGCAAGGGTTATTTAATGAGACAAAAGGTTGAAAGATACAATTATTTTAAAGATAATATAGAATCCATAATAAGAATACAATCATGGTGGAGACAGATTTTGATTCAAAGAAAATATGGGACTTTGATTAAAATGAAAGCTATTGAAGCTAAATTGAAGCAAGAAAGAAAATTAAACCCCTTAGCTTGGTACAAAGTACAGGTAAATTTATAATTTGCAGTCTATTTAAAATATCTCTTATTAATTTTATTCATTTAACCTATTTCATATGTATCTTTATACTTTTAGTTTTTTGAATTAAATATAATGTGTAATAATTATTTTATATTTTGTACAGGAACAAAAAATAGTCAAAATACAGGCTCTTTGGCGAGGCCGGCGTGCTCGGGAAGCATTCACTTCTTTGTTTCACTCTCCCAACCCACCATTACGAGTTGTCAAGAAATTCATACATATGCTTGACTTTACCACTGACGATTATGATAGGGAAATCGAACTGCAGACATTAAAATCTGAAGTTGTCCAGTCAATTCGGAAAAATCAGGAACTATCAAAGCAGATTGACGACATGGACTTAAAAATTGGCCTACTAGTACAAAATCGTATTGCTTTACAAGAAGTCGCTGCTCACGGCTTAAAACTTAACAATTTAGTGAAACATAATTCTATGAATAAGTTGACTGTAAATAAAGATGCAAAGGGATCCCTTGCAACTATCGCAACTGCGGTTAAAGGTCTAAAATCTCTCACTAAAGAAAGCAAAAGGCTTTTAGACGGCTACCAACATCTATTCTATGAACTGCAAACAAATCCAACATACTTATCTAAACTTTTGTTTTGTATACCACAAAATAAAACGAATTCTTTTCTACAAAATGTCGTTCTGAGTCTTTATAATTTTGGCGCATATACCAGAGACGAATATTTGTTATTAAAACTCTTTAGATTTACTTTGGAGGAGGAAATTAGTTGTAAGGTCACGAAACCTTTCGATATTATAGCATCTACACCTTTGGTCCTTAAAATGGCAGTCAGTTTGTCGAGGCAATTATCTGGTTTAAATAGCCTTCAAACCATAATAGGACCTCTAGTGGAAAAAATAATACAGGATAGAGAATTGAACATTGAAACAGGTCCAGTAGAAATTTATAAAGCTTGGAGAAATGAGACTGAAATGAAAACAGGCCAAATTTCGTAAGTTTTATTTAGAAAATTAGTACTATATTATTTGGTCTTCTTGTGTATAGAAACTTTATTAAATAAAAAGAAAAAGTCCTCACACGTTTAAATAACTGCATGGCGCATAACTAAGGAATGATTATTAAGATAAAAAATACTTTTCTATTCACAGAAAACTGCCATATTCCGTGACCCAAGAAGAAGCCCTCAATTATCCTGAAGTTAAAACTCGTTTAGAAAAGGCACTGACTCAATTAAAAGCTGTTGTAACAATGTTCTTGGACAAAATAACATCATCCACTGATTTATTGCCTTTCTGTATTACATACATGGCAAGGGTTTTACACAGATCATTGACATCGAAATTTCCTCATACACCCGAAAAAGATGTTCTAAAGGTGTGTTCATTTTTTTCTCTGCTAGAAGATTGTTTAAAATTACTTTTTTATTTGGTTTGAGAAAGTTCAATAACTTTCTAACTCAGAAGTGTTTACTTTTATCGCGTCATATGTGGCGCGGAGTCCTTAAAGCATATTGCAAATATGTATTCTTTACGTATTGTAAGGGTGAGGGAAAGGGAAAATACAAAGAATCCCCAACACCTATTTATTAAATAGAAACTGATAACATCCTGTTACTATAAATTTATAAAGAATAGAAAAAAATCAATCACTCGAACCCCGGAATGGCGCGAAAGTATGCGGATTTTTTTCTATTCTTTATTAATTTATAAAGCATTTGAATGTCATAAAACCAAAAATATCAAATCCTGTTTCTATTCTAAGGCTATGATAAACATATACAATCAAATCTGCTAGTTTCAACTTTTGATCTTCACTCTTTATTCAACTTAAGTACAGTGCTAAATGTTTTATTACTTTTCAGGTGATTGGAAATCTGGTTTACTATCAATTCTTCAATGCTGCGATAGTGGCCCCTGATGCATTTCATATAATCAACATGCCAAATGGCAGTTGCCTAACTACCGACCAACGAAAGAATCTTGCATCTATTGCTAAAATTTTACATTTCTCTGCAGCGAAAAAAGGGGTGAGTTATTAAAATATCTGATAGAAATATATATTAATATATTTATTTTAATGAATTTCCGCTTGGTATTTTTTCTGATTACTTCTGGAATAAATTACGTAACATATCCGTAAAATAACGTTTTTTTTGTTGTTGTGTAAATAAAAGGCTAAACATTAAAATTTTATTACATCATTTATTTAGTTTGGTGAGGAGTCAAGTCACCTCCGCTGTCTGAATCCTTTCATAGTGGAGTGTCATGAGAAAATGAAAGAGTTGTTCAGACGATGTTGTCGCGGCCCAACATTGGAAGAATATTTTGCGGTCGATGAATATACGGAAGCCACTTTACTTCATCATCCACACATCTACATAACTATTCAAGTAAGTTATATTATATTAGCTGACTCGACAAACATAATTCTGTTTCCTACAAAACGAGTGAATATTAAATAGGAGTAAGTTTTCGAAGATTTGTTTAATTAATTTATTAACTAAATAATAAAAAAATAATTAATAAAATTTTATGTACATACTTTTTTAAATGAAATGCAAGATTTGTATCAGGACTTGCCCGCGAAAAGCCCATGAAATGATAAAAATGTAAAACGCATGGCCAGTATTTCTTCTATTTTATAGTCGAACCAATTTAATAGGCAACATTTGACGTCTATCAATTTTATCTTCGTAGAGAGGTAACCTGCTTAAAAACATCGATTAAAGTGAATTAATCGATACGGACTTGAAATATTTGTCAATCGAACTTAAAACACATGTCAATTTTAAAATTCATCAGGCAAATCCCTGTCCCAGTAATATATTTTCTTTCGTAAATTTAAGGAGCAAAATAAGACAAGTATCTACATAATTAAAAAAAACCGGCCAAGTGCGAGTCGGACTCGCGCACCGAGGGTTCCGTACAAACCTGCAAGGTTTACAAAGTTCGTTCATTACGACAATCGAGTCATAACTATGGTATTTTTATTGCAAAATGAAATTCATAACAGTACAATGGGGAAAGATGGAGGAGCATAAATTTAAGACAAAGATCTCTTTATCGTTTAAGTAATCCTTTATTTTATATTAACACATATCATTTATCAATACATATCTATAATATAACTGAAACACTTATACTAGCCTTGCAGCAGACTTGCGAAAGTTCTTTTATTAAAGTTATTTATTTACTAAGTTTTTTAGTCACTATTTAGAAATCTGGTTCAAAAATATTAATTAAGTACTAAAAATTTAAGGTTTTCGGAATTTTTCCTTTATGTGTGCTATAAAACGTTGCTTCATGCCAAATTTCAAGATGCTAGGTCGACTGGAAGTACCCTTTAGGTTTTGATTCCCCTGCGAGTTTCAAAATATGCAGCTTAAATTGCTGTTTCTTTTGATTACGTTGACATAGAAGTTTGATTTTGTTACAGCTTAAAAGTATTATAGACCTGAGTATTTGGTATGAATTTCAATTTAATACCTCTACGCGTTTATGAGGAAATGGGTAGTAAGTTTAAAATTATTAAAAAAATATATATTATGTGATGTAACTAAAAATTTATGGTTTTCGTAATTTTTCCTTTATCTATGCTATAAGACGTTGCTTCGTACCAAATTTCAAGATTCTGAGTTCACGGGAAGCACCCTGTAGGTTTTGATTCCCTTGCAAGTGTCGAAAATTTGCGGCATAAACGGCTGTATCTTTTGATTGCGTTGGCTTAGAAGTTTGATTTTTTCACAGCTTCAAGGGACAGTAGACCTGAGTAATTGATATAAATTTCAGCTTCATACCTCCACGCGTTCCTGAGAAAAAGGGTCTTGACAGACGGACGGACGGACAGACGGACAACAAAGTGATCCTATAAGGGTTCCGTTTTTTCCCTTTGAGGTACGGAACCCTAAAAAAGCGTGTGGCACTCGGGGACTGCCGCGGTAAAGCTATTGCATAGCATGCCTTCAAGCCACACCTCCGAGCCCGTCGGAGTGGGGAGCGTGAGGTTTTTTCGTTACGGAATTTCTCGATTCGGTCCCCGCGCTCAAGGCCCGCGAGAGAAGCTATGCAATAGCTTAACAACGCATTTATTAATTTATGGTGATTTTTATTCACACGTAATCAATGCATTCGATTCTAGATGTCAGATTTCGATTTTTAGAGTAACGTCTCTGGTATTTAAAAAGAAAAAAGGTTTATTGACACAACATTGTAGCGACGACAGTTCTTTAAATCAGAAATTGTTTATTATGTTTAGAATGGTTTATCAGTAAAATCAAATCTTAAAATTACTTGTATCGGTCATTATTATTATAAATATGTAATCGTAATTGAAAAAAGTTAAGCAAATATGCAGTTCAAACAAAACGAAATAACATTATTCTATGCCGTCGTTACTAGGTTACGTTGTTGAATTTTGTTGAACTGTCAAATGTTGCCTATTAAAATGACTCTACTATAATTAATTGATTAAATATTATGTCAAATTATTATTCTTTTTTTATAATTTTACGCCTAATTTTCTCACCACCAAATGTTCTTTCAGGAAATAGTAGATACCCATGCGCTTCTAATAGAATACCAAGACGTGATTGCGCCCGACCCGAACGACCGGCTCAACGACTTGCTCGACGAGCTCGGGGACGTGCCCAGCGTGGCGCAACTTGCTTCCAGAGATGTTACGATGGTGAGTTTTTTTAAGGATTAATTGTACTTTGATTTCCTTCTTGTGTTATAATATATGTTTTGATAAATCAATGATTTAGCTAAAGTTCAACATTTGAAAGTATTTTCGAGATACCCTCGATAAAAAAATGAAATATGCGTATGTAAAAAAAAAACTCGAATATTTTTTCCACAATAGCAACAATTATGTTATTAAAATGTTTGCCAAATAAAAGGCGTTTATTTTTCGTGTCTTATAATAACGATTATAAAAATTAATTCTTTTCAGTTAATTCTTGTCACATAAGATATTATAATAAAAAAAAATGATATTGTCCAGGTAAATAACGAATGTTCTGGCTAACGCAAATTCTTTGCTTGGTTTAAATATTATAAGATTAGCTTTCTCCAAACATTATTTTATGTATGGACGATAAAGTGCGAATGCAAAATTCTATAACACAAATGTTTTTCGAAGTTATACCTGTTTTAGTATATGAAACAACCGCGTAAATAGAAATAAGTAATATGCTTACCTACAAAATTTCAAAAAACAAGTTTTTGTAGGTAATGTAAGTCAAGCCAATATTATTTTCTGATGCAAGTACATACACGTATTCGTGAGCAAGAGTAGGTCAGTGGTTAGTACCTCGGTATTCAATCAACAAGGCGACAATTCTAAACCCGATGAGCATGCTGCATGTTGCACGTTGTTAAATTCATTATCATTATGCGTTACAGCAAGTGGGTGATTGTGAAGAAAATGCCCGACTGGAAGTGTGTTTGGCTCTTGTAAATAAATTCCAAGCTCCTTCTGACGATATGACCGATTTGAACAAACTTTTTATTAAAACTAAAGAGTTGTGCGTCGCTATTATTCCCTTTTTAAACGGTAAGATTATATTTCATCTAATTTTATATGAAACGTTAAATATGTTATGTTATTTTAACAATGAAATTGATATTATAGGTGAACATTTACTAGAAGCAATATGTATTGGCACTACGAAAGAACAACAAGAAAAATACAGTGAAAAAGTACAAAGGCGGATATATTCTGGCCAAGCGAGACCCGACGAAGCGATGTCATTGCGTGAACATATCGCAAAATTACGACGTAATTTGCAAATGTTAGAAGACGAAGGCTATGTGACGAGAGAAGATGGATACCAAGCCTTAATCACTTCCATAGCTTTGGATTTGTGTAACAAAGGGAAGTACAGACAAGCGCAAAGGCGCGCATTAGCAACGTTGACGCGAACTAAACAGAGTCTCTTGGAGAAGACAAAATATTTTGAAGAGAAGTGTAAATCATATGATCAGTATATTAAATCGTGTCTTGCTAACCTTCATGCTGGAAAAAGGTAAGTGATCTCATAGTGTATATTTTTAAAAAGGTTATAAGTACTATAATTTTAACTATGATTTACTCTATAATTATTATTTTCAGGAGTGTTCATGCGTGCTTGCGTAGGTCCGGTAAGGATGTTCAAAAATTGAAATCAAAATTAACAGTAAAGTACTCTGGTGCTAAATTGTTGGAAAGGGGAATTCTGTTAGAGATAGATGGACTTTCAACATCACAGTTCAAAAATGTTCAATTTGAAATTACTCCAACAGATCATAATGGTGTTTTTACAATAAAAGGAAAGTTTATGGGAGTAGAGATGGAATCTGTTGATGTTGACATACAAGATCTTTTGCAAAAGCAGTATGAGGGCTGTGCGATAATGGATATGTTTGGCAAAGCTAAAATAAATGTCAATTTATTAATTTTCTTATTGAATAGTAAATTTTATAAATAATGTTATCATTAAAGCTTTGACGAATGGATAAGCTCAAATGTGTTGAGATCTGGGCAAGACCATCTCACTATAAACGGCATAATAGAACGCCAATAGAGAAGCGCGAACTTAAGTATGGCGGAAAGTCTAGTATACACTAAATCTATCTAAGATAATAATATTTGTTCTTTGTTGGGTTTCATAAAGCTTAGTGGTGTACTATTAATTCTATATTGTGTGATACTAAGACATAATATGGACGATAGTCGTCCGATAATATAATAACACCATTTTTTTAATCCTTTGAAAAATTAATTTACACCATATACAATTTTATACATTTATTAAGTACCTTCCTTAATATTATTTTGAAATATCGTAAGGAAATTCAATGCAATCCAACTGAGAATAGAAACGTTTTATATGTATTAAACGTAAAAACGATTTATTTTATATCTCACTCATATATCGATATAAAGTTCATAAGTTTACTTACTGTTATTATTAAATAAATACCTATGACGTCATGGGTATTTATTTCATCGCGCTCAATCGATCCTCTTCTTAGATGAATCGCATAGTATGTTTTTTGTGTATTTTTCAATTATTTTTAGTTGATCGTCAGGTCGCGGTTAACAATTTCTAATAGTGATATGATCTTGGCCAGACCAAGAGTTATTCCATAAAAATTGAATGAATGAATTTAATGGTGTATTTGTTGTGATATTATCCTATTAAGATCTGTTAATTTTTAAACAGTATTGGTTATGCTAGGTCAATTAGGATATGGTGTGTACTAATTATTCATTTTGTAAGTTATTTTTTCAAGGACCATTACATGTATTGTTGTGATTCATATCATTATATCATAAATCATGAATTAATATATTATAAAGTTTTGTTTGTTGAGTGTAATTGAATTCAAAATCATCATTATTTTATTACATTTAACATGTTTCTTAATCCTGCTGATTCTGCTGTATCATTCGTTGTGGAAGGTGATAAACAATCATTTGATCACAGTTTGATTTCATATTATTTCACATATACAAGCTTGCAAATTCGCTTACCAATTAATTAACTGGTGCTAGAAACTTATCCGTTGTGGTTTCTCAATTTCTACTTTGTTTTACTCTCAGTTTACTCCAAAAACGACAATCAAAATTAATATGTATTGTCTGTGATTATACTCACACTGGTCATTGGATATAAATCTAAGCGTATAGGAATTATATTATAAGGATTAGGATTAAATTACTTATGCAAACCTGTAGTATTACTGTTAGCTGTATTTGCTTTGTTCCATGTTATCAATATTAATTTGCAAAGTTTAAGTGGTAATTTCGAGGTATACATATAGAAATCGGGATAACAACCCAGGGAGTGCAGACTCCATATTATTTTATTGGTCTAGTTTTCCAATTATAATTATTTTATGAAGGCAAGCATATAATATTTTATTATTTCCATTCCTGTAAATATTGAAACAAATTATAACGTATAGAAATGAAAATGTATATCACAGGAAAAGTGTTAACTTGTCTGCTTGTTTTTTTCTGAAGTCCCTATTGGGTCAATTTCTTTTCTGTAGCCTTGGCTGCTCTCACCGAAATCCGGCCCTGATTTTAACATTCCGTAACGAAATGATGTTCTTATAAGAAAATATTTTAATTTACTGTACAACGTAAATACATAGCTTTACAATCTGATTACACAATTTAGTACCTTTTATACACCAAAAATGTATTTAAATTATGTACCTAACTACTAATCTCAAACCATAAATATGGTTTTTTATTATACTATTGAATAATGTTTACACTGTATGTTGTTAATAGTGTATGTTATAAATTAGTAGTATAATTTATAATTATATAACACTAATTAAATAATGAATTTACTTTTTTGTTCTTTATTAATATTTAAATTGTACAACTTATGCACCAACATTTTAGTTTTAAGACGCTTTGACAATTTTTAAATTAAACAAGACCTTTCCAACTAATCTCATTCTCAACTAATTATGTTAATGTTAATTAATTTCGTACAATAAATGAGGCTAATTTGACTATTTTTGTTTTATTTTGTAATCATTTTTAAATAAAATATAATCAATAATTAATTAATTTTAGGTATATTTTAATACTAATGTACACACATGGTTGGCCTCATATAACATTTTTATAATGTAGCGCTGCAGTAGCGATCCTGTCGTTAGATGTGTCCTCTCGTCCACCCTACGGGCCCCAGATTCAGTCGCTGTGCGAACGCGATACTGTCTTACTTCTGTACGATGTACGATGCAAAGTGCAAACGCGATTAATTTATGCTACGGCACAAAAATACCAGCGAACA
>CAJQZM010041012.1:0-30982 GCA_907164665.1 Colias nastes | reverse complement strand
CCCCACCAACCATTTTGACCGAGACCCAGTCATGACCTTTCGTACCACGCCACGTACCCGCTCTTTCGGAAGGCCCGCCACCGCACTGGGCCTTGCCGGACTATGCGCTCTGCTGAGTGGCTGCGGCAGCCCTTATGACCCCGGGGCTCGGGCGGGTTCGGGCGCGCTTATCGGCGGTGGCGCCGGTGCGGCGATTGGGGCTCTGGCCGGAGGCGGACGCGGCGCCGCCATCGGTGCGCTTGCCGGTGGTCTTGTCGGCGCTGCGGGTGGCGCAGCCACTACACCGAACCGCCCCGGCGGAACCTACGCCCAGAGCGGTTATGCCAATCAGGGCGGGTATTATAATCAGGCCCCGCCGCAGCAGGGCTATGCGCAACCCGCCTACACCAATGGTCAGTACCCGAATGGCCAATATCCGAACGGACAGTACCCCAACGGTCAATATGCTAACGGGCAGAACGGCTATCCTGTCCAGCAGGGCTACCCCGCCTATAATCAGGGCTACTGAGCCACGCTGACCCGGAGCAAAGAGGCAGGCGTCATGCGCCGGCTAGCGCCTCTTTATTCTGCCGACACGAAAAAGGCCTCCCGAAAAAACGGGAGCCCTTTTTTGATACCATTTTCCTGATTTGCCCCGCTCGCTCCTCTCGCAACAGACGAAAGCAGCAGAGGGAAATTCCGCATCTACCCATTTGCCCTTCCCGCGAAAGTCTTTCTCCGAAAGGCCTTCGCGGGAGGAGGCCGGTGTTCAGAGCACCAGCGCTTCCGGCTCGCTCCGTGCGCGCTTGACCGTGAGCTTGTTCAATGCGTGCACATAGGCGCGTACGGCCGAGACGACCGTATCGGCATCGGCCCCCTGCCCATCGACCATCTTTCCGCCCTCCTGCAGGCGCACCGTGGTTTTTGCCTGGGCATCCGTCCCTTCTGTGACCGCACCGACAGAGAACAGCTCCAGCTCGGCCTCATGCGGAAAAATGGCGCCGATCGCCGTGAAGGCAGCATCGACCGGACCGTTACCCGTCACTTTGGCACTGCGCACATCACCATCGACCAGCAATTCCAGCTCGGCCTCTGCCGGACGCTTCGAACCGGCACGAATATCGAGCGAGACAAAGCGGATACGGTCATGATCGCGTGTTTCGTCGTCGACCAGAGCGCGGATGTCATCGTCGAATACGGTCTTTTTCTGATCGGCCAGAACCTTGAAACGCTCGAACGCATCCTGGATTTTCTCGTCGGCCAGTTCGTAACCCAACGCCTTCAGCTTGTCGCGGAACGCTGCGCGTCCCGAATGCTTGCCCAGAACCAGAGACGTCTTGCTCCACCCCACGCTCTCGGGCGTCATGATTTCATAGGTTGCAGCGTTTTTCAGGATACCATCCTGATGGATGCCGCTCTCATGAGCGAAGGCATTGCGCCCGACGATCGCCTTGTTGGGCTGGACGTCGAAACCCGTGATATTGGCCAGCAGGCGCGAGATACCCAGCAGGCGCGGCGTGTCGATACGATTGGTGAACGGGATCTTGTCGCGGCGCGTGCGAATGGCCATGACAATTTCCTCAAGCGCGGCATTGCCTGCACGCTCGCCGATTCCGTTGATCGTGCATTCGATCTGACGGGCGCCACCGGCGATAGCGGCCAGCGTATTGGCGACGCCCAGACCCAGATCGTTATGGTTATGCGTCGAGAAAATCACCCTTTCCGCACCCGGCACGCGCTCGCGCAGCATGGTGAAAATCGCCTGCAATTCGTCGGGTGTCGTGAAACCGACCGTATCGGGAATATTGATCGTAGTCGCGCCGTTGCGGATAGCCACTTCAACACAGCGACACAGAAAATCAGGCTCGGTGCGCGAACCGTCTTCTGCCGACCACTGGACATCGTCGGTGAAATGGCGTGAGGTCCTGTTGCCCTCGGCAATCAGTTCCAGCACCGTCTCCGGCTCCATGCGCAGCTTGTACTTCATATGCAGCGGCGAGGTGGAGATGAAGTTGTGAATGCGTCGGCGCGGTGCTTTTGCGATGGCTTCACCCGCCGCCTCGATATCGCGTTTGCCGCCGCTTCGGGCCAGACCGCAAACCA
The DNA here is from genome assembly GCA_907164665.1 of Colias nastes. Classification (NCBI taxonomy): domain Eukaryota; kingdom Metazoa; phylum Arthropoda; class Insecta; order Lepidoptera; family Pieridae; genus Colias; species Colias nastes. The sequence continues at coordinate 28,900 of CAJQZM010041012.1, read as the reverse complement.
CCGCCTCGCGCACAGTTTCGGCTATTTTCTGCACGCTCTCGAAATCGCCCGGCGACGCCACGGGAAAACCGGCTTCAATTACGTCGACGCCCAGCTCTTCAAGCGCCTTGGCCATGCGGATCTTCTCTTCCAGATTCATCGAGAAGCCGGGCGATTGCTCGCCGTCGCGCAGGGTCGTGTCGAAAATAATGACGCGATCGTCTGCAACAGTGCCGAAGGAAGGATGAATAATGGTCATGACAGTCTCTTTTTCGTAGCTTTGAACAACAAGATCGTAACCCCCTGAACGCGCCAGTTCGTCTGGCCGCGATATGCGCTCAGGGGCAGATAAGTCGAAGCGTACGAAGGAGGAGGCCCGGGCACAGATCGGCGCGTGCGGCTGCACGGGATCCTATGCCAGAAAAGGGCGACTGAATGTCCATGGCCCCTTCTCTATCCCAGAACCCACGATCTTGCCTAGCGCAGAACAGCTGTTTTCTAGCCTGAACGCGCAAGATTCGTTCTTTGACCTGCAAAATAGCGATCGATTGCCGTCGTCATGGCCGTTGCGACCTGTTGCCGATAGGCTCCCTGACGCAGGGCAGCTTCATCATGACGATTGGACATGAATCCCATCTCGACGAGGACGGAGGGTATGTCGGCCGATTTCAGCACGACAAAAGCCGCGTGACGGGCAGGATGGCGCAGAAGGCCGATACGGGGCTGAAAGGCCGAAACCACGCTGGCTGCCATATGTGCCGAACCGCGCCGTGTTTCCTCATTGACGAGACTTGCAAGAATATCCTGCACTTCCGACGACATGCCATGAAAAGCCGGCCCGGCGAAGCGATCCGCACTGTTCTCCGTTTGCGCCAGAGAGGCTGTCTGCGCGTCAGAAGCGCCGTTCGACAGGGTATAGACACTTGCGCCGCGTACATCGGGGTCGTGCAGGGCATCGGCATGCATGGAAATAAACAGCTGCGCCTTGTGACGATGCGCCAGATCGACGCGCCCTTCGAGCGGGATGAAATGATCGTCTGCGCGCGTCATTACCACATCGTACTGACCTTTGGCCCTGATCTGTCTGCACAGCTCTTTGGCAGCGGCCTCGGCAATATGCTTTTCGTAAGTGCCGCTTATTCCTATCGCACCGGGATCTTTACCCCCGTGGCCGGGGTCGAGCATGATGACCGGTCTGGGGGGCGAAGCCCGGCCCGTTATTGCAGGGGCTTTGCCCTTATTCGTCAGACCGTGTGACTTGGCATGATGCCCTTTGGCATGGCTCGTGGTTTTCCGCTCCGACGCATCGACCGGGCCTATCCCCAATACACCGGTCGCAAACGCACCACCGATCGTACCGCCGATCAGGGCGTTGAGCTGGCGGCGTGTCGGTTTGGGGGCGAACATGAGCGGCCTCATCTGGTATGCGCGGCAGAGTATCATCTGACAGCCGATTGCGGTGTCAACATGGCAGGGGCGCAAGTCTTGCATAAGAACGCAATTTCAGTCATCCTGCGGGAGAAGGATCAGAAAACGGTCGATCCGGCGCCGGACGCAAGGCTTTGCCCTGTCATGTGCCGCTCCCGCTTTCTCCGAACTTCATGCGTCGCCAAGGATCTGAAACCCTCCCCCAGCTGTCGGCCCAGGCCGCGGAGTTGAAAACGGGAGGCCGGTTCTCAGCCTGAGACGCAGATGACAACTCGCAGGGGCCGCATGAAGTCTGCCAGTCTCGTTTTGTGGAAAACTACCGGATCGGGCAATGACCTGCATCCGACGATGTTTCACGAAAACTGGCAAGACGGCACCTGTTTTCCCCCTATACCTCGACATTCTGCCACGCGCGCAAAATCGGCCACTGTGACTGCACAGGGCCCGGAACGCGCTGCGACAAAGGCCGACCGGAGTTTCCCGTTTTATGAACAAGCGTATGCTGATCGACACCACCCACGCGGAAGAAACCCGCGTTGTGGTTATGGATGGTGATCGTCTCGAAGATTATGATGTCGAAACATCATCGAAGAAGCAGATCAAGGGCAATATCTATCTTGCCAAGGTAATTCGCGTCGAGCCGAGCCTTCAGGCCGCCTTCGTCGATTACGGCGGCAATCGCCACGGCTTCCTCGCGTTCAGCGAAATCCACCCTGACTACTTCCAGATTCCGGTTGCCGACCGCGAAAAGCTGCTGGCCCTGCAGGACGAGGACCTCCGCGCCGAAGAGCGTGTCGAGACCGAGAGCGAAGCCAGCGAGCCTGCCGAAGACACCGAGAGCACCGAACAGACCGAGTTCGAAGCCCGTCCGGAAACGGTCGGCGGTGAGCACGATACGGGCGATGAGGGCGCTGCGGCCCGCCGCACCGCGCGCTTCCTGCGCAATTACAAGATCCAGGAAGTGATCCGCCGTCGCCAGATCATCCTCGTGCAGGTGGTCAAGGAAGAACGTGGCAACAAGGGCGCGGCCCTCACCACCTATATCTCTCTGGCCGGTCGCTACTGCGTACTGATGCCCAACGCCCTGCGTGGTGGTGGCGTGTCGCGCAAGATCACATCCGACAGCGATCGCAAGCGCCTGCGCGACATCATTGCAGAACTCGACCTGCCGCGCGGCATGGCCATGATCGTACGCACAGCCGGTGCCCAGCGTCCGGGACCGGAAATCACGCGCGACTGCGAATATCTGCTTCAGCTCTGGGACGATATCCGCAACCACACGCTGTCTTCGGTTGCGCCGACGCTGATCTATGAAGAAGCCAATCTGATCAAGCGCGCCATTCGCGACCTGTTCAGCAAGGATATCGAAGAAATCATCATCGATGGCGAACCGGCCTGGAAGAATGCGCGCGAGTTCATGCGCCTTCTGATGCCGCATAACGCCAACAAGGTGAAGCTGTGGCGCGACCATAGCCAGAGCCTGTTCGGTCGCTATCACGTCGAAGGTCATCTGGATGCGATCTTCTCGCCAACGGCCCAGCTGAAATCTGGCGGTTATCTGGTGATCAACCAGACCGAGGCGCTCGTATCGATCGATGTGAACTCGGGACGTTCGACGGGCCAGCGCAACATCGAAGATACGGCGGTACGCACGAACCTCGAAGCCGCCGAAGAAGTCGCCCGTCAGCTGCGTCTGCGCGATCTTGCCGGTCTTGTCGTGATCGACTTCATCGACATGGAAAGCCGCAAGCATAATGCGATGGTCGAAAAGCGCCTCAAGGATGCGCTGCGTTCCGACCGCGCGCGTATCCAGATCGGCCAGATCTCGCATTTCGGTCTGCTCGAAATGTCGCGCCAGCGTCTGCGCCCCTCCATTTCGGAAGCCGTTCTCGTTCCCTGCCCGCATTGTCAGGGAACAGGCCATGTGCGCGGTGTCGAGAGTGCTGCCCTGCATGTGCTTCGCGCCCTGGACGAAGAAGGCCTGAAGCAGAAAGCTGCCGAGATCACTGTTCATATCACCTCGGGCATCGCGCTTTATATCCTGAACAACAAGCGCGACTGGCTTGGTGAGATCGAGCAGCGCCATCGCATGCACGTCTTGTTCCAGCCCGATGACAGCCTGACCCCCGCCGATCTGCGCATCGAGCGCGTACGTCCGCAGGTTCCGGCCGAGCCTCGTGCTGTGCAGACCGAGCGGCATGAAGGAGAAGCCGGGCACGCCGTCACCCCGGTTTCGGTCGTTGAGGAAGAGACCGACCTTGAGCCGGTGACGGCCGAGGAAACCCGCGAAGAGGGCAATCGCGAGGAAGGACGGAGCGAAGAAGGAGGCCGCCGCCGCCGCCGCCGTCGCCGTCGCAACGGTCGCCGCTTCGACGAGAACCGTGACACGCAGCAGACTGCCGAGGCAGGCAACGGCGAAGAAGCCGAGGACGCAGGACATTCTGCGGCACATGAAGCCCCGGCCGAGGCAGCCACTCATGAGGAGCAGACAGGCGGCGAAAGCGAAGCCCTGATCGTTCCGGGTCGCCGCCGCATGCGGACACGTCGCGTTTCGCGCGATGAACGCAACCAGGGTGAAACGCCACGCGAAACGCGTTCTTCCGATAATCGGAAGAACGAAGATCGCCCGGCGGGTGAACGCACCCAGAGCGAACGCGGATCGGAAGACCGCCGTCGCAACCAGCAGGACAACCGCTGGAACGGCCCGACACCGGCCAATCCGTTCGGAGGCGCCTCGTTCGATATTTTCGACATGATCGAGCAGGCAGAGTCCCGTCTTGGAACCCCCTCGTCACGCAATGACGAGCCCAAGCCAAGCCTCGCTTCCGGCTCTCAGCCTGCTGAGGAGACGCAGACCGTTGCAACTCCTGTCGAGGCACCGACCGAAACGACTGCGATCCAGTCTGAGGGCGGGCGTGAGAATGCGACACGCAGGGGACGCGGTCGTCCGCGTCGTCGCCCTGCCGCGGCAGAGCAGGCCGAGTCCGCTCCTACTGCGGCAGAACCGGGCGATGCCGCGCCTGTAGCGGAGCCTGTTGCAGTCCCTGAAGCCGACCAGGACAAGCCGGCTCCGCGTCGTCGCGGTCGCCCGCGCAAGGTACCGGCTGCTGCATCGGTGAACGAAGGCGCGCCCCTGACCGCCGAAGTGACGTCGGAACCCGTCGAGGCGCCCAAGCCGCGTCGTGGCCGCACGCCGCGCAAAGCAGCTGCCGTAGCCGAAAACGTGGTTGAGGCCCCCGTGGCGACCGAGGTCAAGGCACCGACAAAGGCCAAGAGCCGTCGCGCCAAGTCCAAGGCCGAGGACACCGCGCCTGTGGTTCAGCCCATCAATGTCGATGAGGTTGCCCCAGCCAAGCCGCGTACGGGCTGGTGGAAGCGCTAAGCGCTTCTGACCTTTGACAGGAACCGGAAACGGGGCGGTCCATACCGCCCCGTTTTTGTTATGGGGATACCGCATCATCCGTCAGACAACGGTGGTCAACGAAGCTCAGCAGCGGCGCGTTGATAATGCGCTCAATCGCACAGCTCCGCATCGTCTCGCAAAATCGATCAGTCTGCCAAAACGCTGGGTATGACCTGGCTTCTTCCTTTTGAGGCCGTACAGCCGGACGTAGCCGATGCCGTATCGTCCTTCGTGTCGAGCCATCCTGCTTCGCGCAGTCGAGCGACCTGTGCACGGGCGACCGGCACGACAATCCCATTCGTCAGATGCAGACGCAGCGCACGCGGCGTGCCTTCCCAGCGTTTAAGCGCCCGGCGCGCGACCCGCCATGAACGATGCACCTGCAGACCGTCGCATGACGACTGCCGTGCCATGGCATCGCGTAACGTGCCATGAACGAGGATCGAGCCGCCCTGCCGATGGCAGCGTATATAATGGTCCTCCATCTGCAGCGCGAGAATACTGTCGGGCCGCGGATGAGGCGACAACAACGCCTCGGCAAGAGCATTCGACGACTGACCGGGGGCTTGTGTCTCCCGTGATAGCGGGAGCAATGCCGGCGCAGACTGGCGCTCCCGGTGGCGAAGCCACAACACCGTCAGCATGACAGCCGGAAGCGCGATGAGAAGAACCTGAACGTACCACAATCCCCAACCCGGCAGTCTGTCCACCTTTTCGGGCCACATGATTTCCGTCAGTTGACGTGCGACCCAGCTCTGCAGAATTCCAATGAGCGCCGCCATCCCGGCGATGACGCACCAGAACCGGACACCTTGCCCGATCAGCCCTGCCCTGCGCATGAAAATGATCGGCCCTGCGTAGAGGGCAAAGCCCGCCAGACTACACGTGATCCAGTAAAGCGTACGAAACGGCAGGCCTCCGTTGAGATAGCTGCCATAGGGCCCAACAAGTCCGAAAAACAGACCGATGCCCGATGCGACAGCGAAGGCACGCAACAGGATGAACCGGGACTGGCCACGGAAATTCCCGGTTTTTCCATCCAGTCTCATGAACGGCTTTCCCATGATCCCGTCCGGCGATCATGACAATCGTTGCGCATCTCCTTGCCCTTTCGCCCATTCGCTCACTGAAGGCTCACCGTGCCGACCGTTCGCCCATTCACGAAAATACGCTGGCGGAACGGGCTATGGCGGGATTTCTGAACGCTTCCCCGTCAGGAGCTCAAGTAACCATGACCTGTCTGTCTCGCATCACCCTGCCCATAATGCTGGCCCTTGTCCTGATTTTTCCTCGCCTTTGTCAGGCAGAAACATCCAGGATCGGATGCCAGCATATCATCACACAGCAAGGGCTCGAACTCGGCATCTGGTATCCGAGCACCGGGGCCGCAACCCATCAGGATCTGGGGCCCTATGCACAGGATTGCGTGGCAAACGGCCCGGTCGTGCACAGCCATGGTGGTCTCGTTGTCATTTCCCATGGGACGGGAGGATCATGGACGAGCCATCTCGATACAGCTGCAGCACTCGCCCAAGCGGGATATATCGTCGTGTCACTGACCGAGCCCGGCGATAACTGGCGCGATATGTCACATGCGACCGACATTACCGGACGCACCCGCGCTTTAAGCGCGGCTCTGGACTATATGCTCGACACATGGCCGCAGGCTGACCGCATAGATCGGCATCGCATAGGGGCATTCGGGTTTTCGGCAGGAGGGCTCACGGTGCTTCTTGCAGCCGGCGCCCAACCCGATCTCAGCCGGATTGGGCCCTGGTGTACCCAGCACCCCAAAAGCTTCACCTGCGCATTGATCGCGAAAGCCCACGCGTCGATCCCCTCGGGTTCTGCGCCCGTAAAGGATAGCCGTATCGCTGCTCTCTCCCTCGCTGCGCCGGCACTCGGCTTTACAATGACCCGATCTGCCCTGCAGGACGTGACGCTGCCCGTCCAGATCTGGCAGGCCGGTGACGACAGGATCTTGCCCTCACCCGGCTCGGTAGAACCGGTGCGCGACAACCTGCCTACGCCGCCGCAGGGTTTCATGGTCGCGCATGCCGATCATTTCGACTTTCTGGCGCCGTGTCGCCCCGAGGCTTCAATGGCGGCGATCTGCACAAGTCATAACGGTTTCGACCGCACGGCCTTTCACACAGGCTTCAATGCCGCACTCGTGGCCTTTTTCGATCGCACCTTGCCCAGGCAGGGTGCTTCAGGCCGATGATAAACCGAGCTCGGCAATATCGACCTTGCGTTCGAGGCATAGCGCGCAAACCTGCGCGACCGCCTCTCAGCGACAGACGCTCGGCGCGCCGGTCGCTGCGATATAGGTGCCTGTCAGGGGATTGAAACAGGCATTCTGCGGGCATGAGCTGCCGGATGCCAGACCGTCGCTGAACACCTGCCCGCCCATGCGGTTCGTCTCACGCTGCACGGCGCCGCAAAGCGGTGTGTTGACGGGCGCAGAGGGATCGTTGGTAAGCTGGGCCTCATTTGCAGGAAGCGGCGTTTCACCCGTCATGCCCGGAGCGAAATCCTGCGGCGGAATACGGGCATGGGCCTGTGCCTGACCCGGCCGAGGCGCTGGAGCCTCGCTGCACGCCGCCAGCGACGACAATGCAAGCAGCCCGATCCATGCTGTCATGACCTGAAAACGCTTCATATTCCGAGATCCCCCTGTTCTTTCCTGTCCGTTCCCAGAGGGTCGAGCCGTCCATGGCGCGTACCATCTGCAAAGCGAAGCGTGATCGCTCCGCCGCGCGGTCGCCCGGAGGCTGACGTCACCGGTTTACCCCGCCCATCCTGCACCAGAGCATAGCCGCGCGCCAAGACGGCCTCGGGCGAAACGGCCTCCAGTCTGCCCACAATACCGGCAAGACGGGCGCGATCGAGGCCAAGACGCGCGGTCAAGGTCTCGGTTCCGAGGCGCGCATGGGCAAATCCGGCACGTTCCCGCTCCATCCTGTACCTTATGCCCGATGCCAAGGTCGCGCTGGCCAGATCGAGACGCGCCTGTTTCTGCCCCATGAAATGCGCAGCAGAAGGCACCCGCCCCTCGAGAGTCATAAGACGCTGCCGCGCCTTGGAAGCGACCATCGGCAGGGCCAGTTCAAGGCGCTGCCCGCGCTCATCGAGCCTGAAACGCGCAGTTTCCAGCAGTCCCGGCAGGTCGGGAAGACGCGCCACCAACTGGTCGAATTTCGCACCGGCAAGCTGCAACTGGCGCGACAGGGCACCGGCAAGGCGTGCACCTCGATGCGCCAGATCGGCAATCAGCTCCGAACGCAGGGGCACGGCCATTTCAGCCGCAGCTGTCGGCGTGGGCGCACGCTGGTCCGACACGAAATCGATCAGGGTCGTGTCGGTCTCGTGTCCGACCGCAGAAATGAGCGGAATGGGACAGGCGGCGACAGCGCGCAGAACCGATTCGTCGTTGAACGCCATCAGATCTTCAAGCGAGCCACCGCCGCGCGCCACGATCAGCAGATCGGGCCGTAATGCAGCCGGCAGGCCAGGGCTGGAAAACCCGTCGATTGCAGCCGCAATCTGGGCGGCAGCCCCCTCGCCCTGCACCGCAACCGGCCAGACGATGACGGGGCGCGGAAATCGGCGCGAAAGGGTGGTGATGATATCGTGCAGCACCGCCCCGCGGCTCGACGTCACGAGTCCGATCAACCGAGGAAGAAACGGCAGAGGCTTCTTGCGCTCGCCATCGAACAGCCCCTCAGCGAGCAGTTTCTGACGCAGCTTCTCGATCTTGGCGAGAAGCGCGCCCTCTCCCGCGAAGCTCATCTGGTCGATCACAAGCTGGTAACTCGACCGGTCGCCATAGGCCGAGACACGCCCGGTCGCGATAACTTCAACCCCGTTTTCCGGCACCATGCCAAGACGCGACACCGATCCGCGCCAGATCACACCCGAAATCTTGCCGCCCTGGTCTTTCAGCGACAGATAGACATGGCCGGATGGATAGCGCTTGAGTTCGGTAATCTCGCCACGAACGCGCACACGGTTGAAACTGCCTTCAAGGGTACGCTTGATCGCCCCCGAAATTTCGCTGACCGAATATTCGGGAACATTCCCGCCTGTGCTCTGATCGTTTTCGCTCATGAGCCCAGTCTATGCTACGGAACGCGGGCTACGACCAGTCAGAACAGGAAGAATGACGATGCGGGTGTTACTTGTCGGATCAGGCGGACGCGAACATGCTCTTGCGGCCTGCCTTTCACGCTCTCCCGAGCTGGAAGCCCTGTTCATCGCCCCCGGCAATCCAGGCATGGCCGAACTGGGCACGCTCGTGCCGCTCGCTGCTGACGATGTCACAACTCTTGTGCGCTTTGCAAAAGAGCAGAAAATCGATCTCGTCGTGCCGGGGCCCGAAGCCCCTCTCGTCGCCGGGCTGGCCGATCTCTGCGCCGAGGCCGGCATTGCCTGTGCAGGACCGAGCCAGGCTGCCAGCGCCCTCGAGGGGAGCAAGAGCTTCACCAAGGATGTTGCCGACGCGGCGGGTATTCCCACCGCACGCTGGGAACGTTTCGAGGAAGCCGAACCAGCGCTCGCTTTCGTACGTCGACGCGGCGCACCGATCGTCATCAAAGCTGACGGTCTGGCAGCCGGCAAAGGCGTGATCGTGGCCCAGACGCTGGAAGAAGCCGAAGCCGCCATTATCGACATTCTGACCGATCGCAGCTTCGGCGCCGCCGGAGCGAGCATCGTGATCGAGGAATGCCTCGTCGGTGAGGAAGTCTCGCTTTTCGCATTCTGCTCGGATGACGAGGCCGTACTGATCGGAGCGGCCCGCGACCACAAGCGCATCGGCGAAGGCGATACGGGTCCGAATACAGGCGGTATGGGTGCAATCTCCCCTCCCCCTCGCTTCGACCGGGCAGCGCAGGAGAAAGCGCTCGATATCATGGTGCGCCCCATGCTGGCCGAAATGGTCCGACGGGGCACGCCGTTCAGAGGCATTATTTTTGCAGGACTGATGCTCACCGCAGAAGGCCCGAAGCTGATCGAATATAACGTGCGCTTCGGCGATCCCGAGGCGCAGGCCCTGCTGATCCGTCTGGATTCCGATCTGCTGCCCGTACTCAAGGCGCTTGCTGAAGGCCGCCTCGACGATGCCGCCATACGCTTTACCGACGATGCGTCGATCTCGGTCGTTCTGGCGGCACGCGGTTATCCCTGCACGCCGGTCAAGGGCGGAGCGATACGCGGCATCGAGCGGGCAGATGCAGTCCCCGGTGTGCAGGTATTTCAGGCTGGCACCGCCATGCAGGATGGAAAACTCGTTGCATCTGGCGGCCGTGTGCTGACCGTATGCGCGACAGGCGCCACGCCTGAAGAAGCACGTGCACGCGCCTATCAGGGTGTCGCAGCCATCGACTGGGACGACGGAATCTACCGACGCGATATCGGGGTCTGACTGAACCTGTCGGGGCTAGAGCCTGCGCACTTTCTGACGGCGGAGCGGGCATGAAGCCTGTTCCGCTGACGGAGAGAAAAAGACACGCCATCCAGCGCCGATCGACGATAGTACCCCACCCGTTCAGCAGAAACAGAACACAGCAAAACAGGCCCGTGCACTGAAGAGACCGGGATTTTACCCGTCTTCAATCGCCTGCAACGCAAGAAATTCAATTAATGCAATTATTGTATCTTCTATTGTATCTGTCGCAGAAATTCCGTTTTTTACGACACGGCGCGACTTGGACAACAAGACACTGCGAATGCGATAGGGGTTTTACGGTCTCCGCGGCCTGCTCTCCGCTTTCAGCCATTTCCGCAAACGCCTGCGCGCATTGGCGTAAGGCGATGCCGTGTTGAACTGAATCATACGCCCCATCGTCCATTTCTCATACCAGGGGCGGCCATACAGTTCGTCGTTGCTGCGCTCTTCGATCAACGACACAATTCTCGTCTTCGCATCTGCGAGGCGCTCGGTGAGCTGGGGATAAGGGATATCCTCGCAATCGCGATAGAACTTTCGCGCGAGACGACCCAACTCGTTCCACCTGAAGCCTGTTTCAGGAAATTCGATCGGCAAGCCGGTCGCGTCTCGTTCCAGCCATTTGAGGACCAACTCGTTCCACCCGATCAGATAGGCGACGAGATTGCCAACGCTCATCCGCGTCCCTTTCGCGTGGCCGTCCAGACTGGTGTCATCGACCGCCGATAGCGGCACTTCACGCAGGTCCTCGAAGAGCTTTTCGAAATTAGACTCTATCGCTTTGAGCAATTCGTCCTTGTTCGTCGGAACAGCCATACTCCCCCCCCCCCCTCTCGCGAAAATCCTGCAACCTGCGACAGCGGGTTTCGGGAATGACACCACAAAACATGCGCGCTTCCGCTTCCAACCCGAAGCGAACAATCCCGTACCGATCACTGGTGAATTGCCCGTGCGGCTGAACGCTCCTTGAATACGCGGTGCGAACACTCGGTTTGCAGATCTTCATATGCGCTGGACCTCGATACCGTAATAGATCAGCGGGGCGTCTCCTCCTCAATTCAACAAGGCGAAGAATGCCGCAGACGTGACGCGGCGCAGACCAAGCCCAATCATTAATGCCGTCATGACAGCGAAACTGCCCCATGCAACGCTGCGATGATCGTTGTGGCGAAACGTCTCCCGTGACCGAGCGCACAGATGGGCAGTGGAAGAACGGTCGGACCGCGAATGGCCGACGAGACGAACGGAGCGGCATCGAAATCCATTTAGCGCTCTATGGACATATCATCGGATCGTGCATGTCGCTTGGATCGAACGATTCATGGGAATGACGGTAAGGGAGAGGGTAAAGTATGAAATTCCCGATATCCCCTACATCCTGATACTCTGTGCGTAGAGCCTTGAAAGCGGGATAAACTCATGGACATGCCAACGATGACGGACGTTCTGCCAGATACGGTGATACCGGGTGTCGTCGTCAGCATGATGACCATAATCATGATCGCGGCAGCCTTGTTCGGGCTGCTTGTTTACATGGCCCCCGCTCTTGTCGCCCTCGGTCGCCATCACCGTGACCGATGGCTCATTCTGCTTCTTACCGTACTGACCGGATGGACATTCATAGGCTGGCTCGCCCTGTTCATCTGGGCCATCTGGCCTGCGGAAGAACACGCACCACCCATTGGGCCTTACCGACCCTTCGCGCCACAGGCAGCCTTTTCGGACGCAAATCCATCTTCGCATGCGCTCTCCCCCGAGGCGCATCTTGCGGCGGTCGATAAGCTCGAGCGTCTTCATGAGCAAGGTATTATGACCCGCGAGGAAATGCGCGCCCATATGAATGCGCTTATCGCCCCGACACCCCGATCTTTCTGACATGTCCGGCTTTGCTTCGCGCACGCCCGGGAGGAAGGCGGAAAACTGAGGCATTTTATCACTCCCGTCCGCAATAAAGCGCAAAAGCGACACGATGGCGCCATGATGCATGAGCACAGTCGAAACCCTGTCCGATGCAAAGCCTCACCATTTCATGACCGATCCAGATCAGGATGTCCCTTCCGGGCGTTCTCCCCATTCACGTAATGCAGGTATAGACTGCCTGCGCGGCACTGCCATCATCCTCGTGGTTATTCATCACCTCGCCCTGCGTTTTCCTCTGACAGAAACCAGTCTCGTCGGTCTCTTCCCCTATCCGGTTCTGAAAATGCTCAACTGGGGCGGTATCAAGGGGGTCACGATGTTTTTCGTCATCTCCGGCTTTCTGATTACCGATCATACGATCAGACGGTACCAGCAACCTTCAGCTCTCGATCTACGCGCTTTTTCAGGCCGACGGGCCGCACGCATTCTGCCCTGTCTTCTGGCCCTGATCCTCATCGCCTGCACGCTCGGCCTGCTTCACGTCCCGACCTTCAGACCCGAAAATCCCGGTCAAAGTCTGGCTGGTGCGGCATTTTCCGCCCTGTTCATGCATCTCAACGTCTATGAGGGCCAGACAGGCTACCTGCCTGCTTACTGGGACGTGCTCTGGTCTCTCTCGGTGGAAGAACTTTTCTACCTCGGCTTTCCCCTGATCTGCTTGAGTCTGGGGCGCACGCGACTCTCCCTGGCAATCTGTGCCGGACTTTTGGCCCTCGCAGCCCCCGTTTTTGAATGGCAGCTGCAGAATGCTTCCGAGATATGGCAGGAAAAAGCCTACGGGCCGGGTATGAGCGCCATCGCCACGGGCGTTGTTGCGGCCCTTTTGATGGCCCGCCACGCCCCGGGCTCAAGGTTCGTTGCCCTTGTCGGACTGACCGGCCTGGGCGGAATGGCGCTTTACCTGCTTCAGGGACGACTATGCTGGTCTCTCTTTGGCCTTGCGACACCGCTGTTTTTCAACGTCACGATCGCGCTCTCTGTCTGGGCTTTCGCACAGGGCTGGGCTGCGTCATATACCGCAGGGCATACGCACTGGCTGCGCGCGTGGGGACGGGGCAGCTACGAGATCTATCTCAGTCACATGTTCATCGTCATGCCAGCCGTCGCCCTTCTACGGACCACTGGGCTGCGTATCGCCTGGGCATGGCTCGTCTACCCGCCGGTTCTTCTGGCCGTTTTCTTCCTCGGTCGAACAATCCAGCAGCGTTTTTCAGCACCCCTCGATAAACGGCTGTGCGGATGGCTGTGCCGTTCACAGAAGAATAGCCGATCCGCTCAAACGGCACCCTGACGCGACACCGCAACACGGCACCCCGACACGATACACAACACGATACTGGCACCACGCGACCTGTCGGAGACCGTGGGCGTACCTACTGCACCCAGACCTGCGACAGGAGCATGTGGTTCAGCAGAGAGTAGTGATAATTGCCCAGTCGTTTCGAAACGAAATCGACATAGCGCATCTGGATAAGCGGAATGACGGCGCTTTGGTCCATGGCCATCATTCCGGCCTGCTTCCAGAGTTCCTGCGTTCGGCCTGCATCGAGAGAATGCTCTGCCTGAACCATGAGCGTCTGGAGGGCCGGGTGACAGAACCCGCTTGCATTGGTCGATCCGTCAGAATGGGGTCGGGCGTTATCGCATCCCAAAAGCGCGTCGAGAAAGGTCGAAGGCGATGGATAATCCGCATACCAGTAGGACAGACTGATCTGCACATGGTTGTCCGAATTGCGGGCATAACCTTCGGCGGTAGCAGGCGTCATGGGGCGCACGCTGGCTTCGAAACCCAATGACTGAAGCATGTTGCGCAGATACACGCCCATGGCGAGGCCTATCGCCTGATTGGGCACAACCAGCGTGACACGCTGCCCCATGTGACCGCTCTGGCGTATCAGCGCCCGCGCCCTGTCGAGATCGGGCCCCTGCCATTGTCCGGTGTCGGAGGTTTTTCCAAAGCGACAGGGAATATCGGCCCCTTCAATGCCGTGCGGGACGATCTGGCAGAGCGGCTCGGCAATGGCCGAGCCACCGTAGAGAATGGCCATCGCATGCCGATCGACCGCGTGGTTGATTGCCTGCCTGACCTCAAGGGAGTCGAACGGCGGCTCATGCACATTCAGGGCCAGGTAGTAGAGCCCGAGCAGCGGTTGGAGATGAACCTGATCGGTATATTGGCTGCCAAGCTCGCCCAGCCTGTCCTGCGGCTTGGCATCGAGCATGGAGTCATAGTGCCCCTGCTCGACCGCAGTCACTTCGGCTTCGTCAGACAGGCCGAAATCGTAGATGATACGATCGACATAGCCTTCGCTCTGCGCATCCGGATTCCACACGCGAAACCATGGATTACGACCGATTTCCATACGGTGAGACGGGTCGTACTGCGTAATGCGATAGGGCCCGGTACCGGGCAATGGGGTCAGGGCGGATTCCGTTACCGGGGCATCTTTCGGCAGAATCACGGCATGAGGAAACGCGAGTTTTTGCAGGAATTCACCATCAGGTGCTTCAAGTCTGATCGTGATGCGCCTTGCCGCCGGGTCGGTCGTTACGCCTTCCAGACGGCAATGGGTGGGGTCGGTGAGGCAGGCCTTAGCGCCGACGATATTGCCGTAAAACGACAATGCGGTGGGACTGCCCACGCGATAGATGCGCCTGAGCGAGGCCGCGACATCCTCGACCGTGACTGGCGCTCCGTTCGAGAAACGCACGCCCTCGCGCAGCCGGAACACCCAGACAAGACCGTCAGGGCTCACCTCCGGCAGGCTTTCCGCAAGATCGGGCACGACTTCGAGCCCGGCTGCGCCATCGGCCTGACGATAGGTTACGAGCCCGTCGTACATATTCACGAAAAGCTGGATATATTCGCTGGTGTAGTTGATCTGAGGGTCCAGCGTGCCCCCCGGGGCATCAGCCGTCAGGTGTAGCGTGCCCCCGCGATGCGGACTGCCCTGCGTCACGCCCTGCGCCCGTATCTGGCTTTGCCCCCTGTTACCCGAGATCCCGTCACCCGGCATCGTCTCCGGCGCGGCATGCGTGCAAACGGGGAAAGCCAGCAGATACAAGGCAAGAGCGGCACCATGCAGCGTGCTTGGAAATGCGGGCACAGGCAAAAGCCGCATACGCGGCGGCTGACGTCCGTTCAAGCCGCCGCCCCCCATGTTCAGCCGCGATGGGCGAGCTGATGGATGCGCGTCACCAGCGCCTCGGTTCCTGCTGTTGCATCGACCGTGCCTGCATAGCGCCCCTGCGGGTCCATGATCACGATGCGCGGTGCCGGGAGATGATAGGACGTGCCGTCATCTGCATGTACCAGCTCGTTGGGGGCATGAAATTCCTTGGCAACGCGTTCGATCATGTTGGGTGACCCGGTAAGCGGGACGACATGATCGCCCAGAGGCAGGGCATATTTCTTGAGATCGTCCGATTCATCGTGCAGCGGGTCCAGCGTGATGGCCAGAGGCGCAACCCTGATCCCTTCACGCGCCAGAGCGATTTTTGTGTCGCTCATGGTTTTCAGCACAGGGCCGCAAAGTCCCTTGGGGCAATGCGTGTCGAAAAACCAGACCAGCACCCAGTTACCCTTGAAGTCGCCCTCTGTGACATTGCCTTCACCGAGCGCGACGAGACGATAGCTTCCCCCGATTTCATTTCCCTGCGTCGAGACCATGCTGCCGAATTTTTCCGACAGGCGATAGGCGCTCCAGCTGAGTGCCAGGGCAAGGACAAGCACGACGATCGCGATACGCGGGGCTGTCCAGGTTTTGCGGGGGGGTACGGTTCTTGTTCATTGCTTAATGTGCTTCCGCCCAATTCATGCCAATGCCTGTTTCGACCACCAGTGGCACACTGAGCGTGGCGGCCTGTTCCATTTCGGTGCGCACGAACGCCGCCAGAGCCTCGGCCTGATCGGCTCTGACCTCGAACAGCAATTCGTCATGCACCTGCAACAGCATTCTGGCGTCCAGCCCGCTCTGTGGCAAGCGCCGCCCCAGACGAACCATGGCACGCTTGATGATATCGGCAGCGCCACCCTGCAACGGTGCATTGATTGCCTGACGTTCGGCATAGCCGCGTCGCGCTCCGTTCTTTTCGTTGATACCCGGCACATAGCAGCGACGTCCGAGCGGGGTCGTGACATAGCCATCGCGCTTGGCGTCATCCTTTGTGCGATCCATGTAATCGCGAATACCGGGATAACGGGCGAAATAGGCATCGATATAGCGCCGTGCCTCACCGGCTGGGATGCCAAGCTGGCGCGCCAGCCCGAAAGCCGAAATGCCATAGATGATACCGAAATTGATCGCCTTGGCGCGACGACGGGTCAGCGGATCCATACCTTCGAGCGGCAGATTGAACACTTCTGCCGCCGTGCGTGCGTGAATATCCTGCCCCAGCCTGAATGCCTCCTTCAGCGGCCCGATATCGGCCACTTCTGCCAGAAGACGCAGTTCGATCTGGGAGTAATCGGCCGAGACCAGCATATAGCCTTCTTCGGCAATAAAGGCGCGACGGATACGACCGCCCTCTTCGGTGCGGATCGGAATGTTCTGCAGGTTGGGATCGTTGGAGGACAGACGCCCCGTCGTGGTGATGGCCATCTGGAACGAGGTATGCACACGATGGGTTTTCGGATCCATCTGCTGCACCAGCGCATCGGCGTAGGTCGATTTCAGCTTGGCCAGCTGACGCCAGGCCAGAATGCGCGCCGGCAGTTCATGTCCGGCATCGGCGAGCTCCTGAAGCACCGATGAATCTGTTCCCCATGCGCCAGCCTTCGTACGTTTGCCGCCGGGCAGGTTCATCTCATCGAACAGGATTTCGCCGAGCTGCTTTGGCGAGCCCAGATTGAAACCACGCCCGGCCAAAGCATGAATCTCGATCTCCATCTCGGCCATGCGCGAGCCGAAATCGGCAGACATGCGACGCAGTTCGGCCGCGTCGAGCTTGACCCCTGCCTGTTCCATATCCTTGAGAATGGCGACCAGCGGTCGCTCCATCTCTTCATACAGCGCAAGTGCGTGACGCGTACGCAGAGAGGGTTTGAGAATGTGCCACAGGCGCAAAGTGACGTCGGCATCTTCGGCTGCGTATTCGGTGGCACGCGCGATGGGCACCTGAGCGAATGGAACGCGATTGCGCCCCGTGCCTGTCACGGAGTCATAGGAAATCGGCTCATGGCCCAGATGCAGGCGGGACAGCTCATCCATGCCCTGACCGTGCTCGCCGGCCGATTGCGCATACGAAATCAGCATGGTGTCGTCGATGGGTGCAATCCGGTCGATGCCCGCATGAGACAGCACCAGAAGATCGTATTTGGCGTTCTGGAAAATCTTGAGAACCGAGTCATCGGCAAGAATGGGGCGCAGTGCCTCAAGCACGACGGCAACCTCAAGTTGCCCTCCTGCCGGGTGCTCCAGCGTGCCCTCATGGCGCAGGGGCACATAGGCCGCCTGGCCGGGCGCTACCGCCAGTGACAGACCGATCAGCGTTGCCTGACGGGCATTGAGCGAGTCCGTTTCTGTATCGAAGGCAAAACAGCCGGCCTTGCGCGCCCGTTCGATCCACTCATTCAGCGTTTCGAGAGACTGGATTGTCTCATATGGCCCATAGGGCCTGTCGCTTCCGCTCTCGATATCGCCGGTTTCTTCAGTGCCCGTTTTCTCAGCACCCGTCCTGAGCTCGCCGGCGTTGCGCTTGCCTGCCAACGCGCCCAGCCCCATGCGCTGGATGACCGAGTGAAACCCCATTTTCTCCAGAAAATCACGCAGCACCGGCGCATCGGGCTCCCGGCATCCCAGAGCTTCGACAGGTTCGGGCAGCGGCACATCGCGGGCAAGTGTCACCAGCTTGAGCGAGATACGCGCTGCCTCGGCATGATCGATCAGCGATTGCTGGCGCTTGGATTTCTTCATGTCAGGCGCTGCCGCCAGAATGGCTTCCAGCGTACCGAATTCCTGCACGAGCTGGGCCGCGCCTTTCGGGCCGATGCCCGGCACGCCCGGCACGTTATCGGTCGGGTCTCCCATCAGCGCCTGCACGTCGATCACGCGATCGGGCGGCACGCCGAACTTGGCTTCGACCTCTGCCAGCTTGATCGGTTTCTGCTTGATCGGGTCGAGAAGCGCCACGCGATCGCTCACAAGCTGCATCAGATCCTTGTCCGATGAGACGATCGTGCACTTGCCCCCTTCCTTCTCGATGATCTCGGCATAGGAGGCGATGATGTCATCGGCCTCAAAACCCGCCAGCTCGATCATGGGAACGTTGAATGCCCGCGTCGCATCGCGAATGAGCGGAAACTGTGGTCGCAGATCCTCGGGCGCCTCGGGGCGGTGTGCCTTGTACTGCGGATAGATTTCGTTGCGAAAAGTCTGGCGCCCGGCATCGAACACAACGGCCAGATGGGTGCCAACGTGATCGCGCAACAGGCGTTGCAGCATATTGGTAAAGCCGAACACCGCGTTGACCGGCACGCCTTCGGGGCTGCTCATGGGGGGCAAGGCATGAAAGGCGCGGAAAATGAAGCCCGAGCCATCGACGAGAACGAGATGGGTCTTGGTGCTCATGCTGCAACCCTGGGGAATGAGAACTTCAAGCTGCGCATCTCCTATTTCGGGCGACCCGCTATGGACCGTCCCGGCGGGGCATATATGCGCCCCTACTGGCCAGCGCGCCCCAGGGACGCAATACTCCCGCAATGATACGAGAGTTCCGCCTGCATTCAAACTGTCACCCGGCAAACGATCGCCTGCAAAACGCTCGCCCGCGGGAAGGTGACCGGAAAAACCGCAGCCGGGCAAACCCTCATTCCGGACCGGGGATACGCAGCCGCCTGTTTTACCTTGAAGGGGTCTTTCCGAAAACACCGCCTTTCAACACGGCGCGAAAGCGCGATGGCATGACGATGGGCGCAATGCGTCTTGCTGGTCTGGTCCTTTTCGCGCTGAACCTCGTGGCCTGCGCCACGCCTCCTGCACGCCGTGCGCCGCAGCCACGCGGGCAGGAAGCGGCCCTCATACCCGCAACGCTTCACATGACACTCTCCGACGGTGCGATCGCTCCCATGCGACGATGGCCTGCGAAAGGGCAGACGCGTGCCATCGTTCTGGCACTGCATGGCTTTGGAGACAGCCGCGATGCGTGGGAGTTTCCGGCGCCGCAACTGCGTGACGCCGGGATTGAAGTCATCGCGCCCGATGCAAGAGGTTTCGGTGAGACAGCGAGCCGCGGACAATGGAGCAGCACCGACCGTCTGGTGCGTGATGCCCGCGAGGAGGCGCAGTTCGTTCATGCGCACCATCCGGATCTTCCTCTTTATGTCATGGGAGAGAGCATGGGCGGGGCTGTCGCCACGCTTTTGGCGTCTGACCCGCAGGACGACCCCATACGCGGCGTCATTCTCGTCTCACCGGCCATATGGCGTTTCGACCCGCTCTCACGCCTCATACTGAACGGGCTCGACACACTCGCACCCGATTGGTTGTTCACTGGTGCGCATGTCCCGGGTGAGCACATAGCGACGAACAATCTTGCCGCGCTGAGACGCCTTTATTTCGACCCCCTCACCCTGCACGGCTATCGACTGGATACATTACGCGGGCTGGTCGATCTCATGGCTGCAGCGTCCGCCGCAGCGGCGCGCGTGCACAAGCCGATGCTTGTTCTGTACGGCGATCGGGATCAGATGATCCCCGCGGCCCCCATGGCGCTGTTCTGGCATCGACTGCCGTCCAGCGTACGCAAGGACCTGATTACCGGCGGGCATCATCTACTGCTGCGTGACCGCAACGGACGCAATGCAACGGACGACATTGCCTCATGGATCCTGCATCCTGACAGCCTTCTGCCATCCGGGGGCGACGTGGCAGCAGCCGTCTGGATGGCTGGCGATCCGGGCCATGACACCCCCTGATCACGCCCCGGTCGGAAGCACACCTCCAGCTCAACAGGGCTACCTCGCCTCCTATAGCCTGTCAGCCGCTGTCATCGCGCCACAGGAGAAGGATCGGCCCGTAAATTGGGACTGGCGCGCTTTTGCAAATCTGGCTATGAAGCGATCCAGCGGGACCCGTAGCTCAGCTGGATAGAGCGTCGCCCTCCGAAGGCGAAGGTCGAAGGTTCGAATCCTTTCGGGTCCGCCATTTACTCCCCTTTGAAAACCGCCTTTGCCTGCGTGTGCTTCCGCACCGATAGAATACGCTCGGTCAATCGTGCAACACGACACCGTCAACCAATGAAAAGCGTCTTATCCGTAGGTAATCCCCTGTCGGATTGTGCCGGCCTGCTGACCTGAATAGCGGCATGAATGCCGCAAGCTGCACGTCCATCGATGTCCATGGTGCATACAGTCGGTCTGGTTATCGGCCCATCTCAGGGGCGATCCGTATAGGCCGGAATAGCCGCAACACACCCTTCGATATATTCCTGACCGGCCTCTTCGCAGCAGCGAACTGCCTCACGCTCGCCTTTTATGGTTCATAATTGCGCCACAATATCGGTTCGAATCCGAAATACAACACACCATAGTGACAGATTATTTCCGGATCTATGACAATATAACATTTCATGTCATACAATTATCGTTAAAAATCCATAGGGAGCATTTTGGTCCTATAACGACGTATTTATATAGAAATGTGTATTTCTATATCAGAAATATAACTTTCAATATTGTTATCATAAATTCATTGCCTGAGTTTCCTGTTTGGTGACTTATTGTCTGCAAAAGGCAAACAAGGATTCGTAGATATGGCGACCGATTACACCATCACCTCGACGAAACGCTGGGTCGATTGCACCACGGCTGTTGGCGAAGTCAAAAATGTCACCATCAATGACAAAGCCAATGGTGTGATCTGCGCGGATACCTATCCTGCTGCGGCTAATGATCCGCTTTACGTGCGCGGAACACTCAATGTGACTGTCGGAACTGGGCTGTCGTATTTCGGCAATGGCGCAAACGGCAATCTGTGCATGCCGACAATCTATCCGTCCGGCGTTGTCTCCATCAAAGGGACAGGTTCCTACGCCGTTGCGGATTACATGAGAATTCCCAATGATATCAACAATCAGGGCGTACTCAGCTTTCAGGATATCGGGCTTTTCGCAGCCGCGACCAACGACCTGACCGGCGGAGGCACACTCAATCTCACGAATGTCCGTATCGTCAATAATATCAAAGGATACTGGACATTCGGGAATATATCGAACCAAACGATAAATCTGAATAACTCTGATATAAATATCTATGGAACATATAGTAATGTTACAATAAATCTCAGCTCAACAGGCAGAAATTATATTGGAATACCAAAAACAACTAGCGCCGTTAACATGAAAATACGCGGACTCGGCGCAAATTCCCAAATTGACATCCAGGACATCAGCCTCGAAGGGTATTCCTACGATCCTGAAACAGGAATACTTCGAATTAGTGACACGAACATGACTAAGATTGTTTATATCGATATTGGTCTGGGATATGATCAGGCAGGTTTCACAACAATCTCAGGTCCTTTCGGAGCAACCAGCACCGGTATTTCCTACAAATATGCGGCTCCTTGTTTTCTGGCTGATACATTGATTGAGACGCCTGCCGGTACATGTGCGGTTCAGCATCTGAACACTGGCGACCTAGTCTGTGTCGTCAGAAATGGCCGTCACCATACTGCCTCCGTACAGAAAATTGTTGGTGGTTTCCAAGAAGTAAGGTCAGAACTCCCCGATGATGAAGCTGGCTACGCCGTTTGCATCAAAAAAGGCGCGCGAGGTAAAAACCGACCCAATAAAGACATGTTTATTACAAGCGAGCACTGCCTACACCTTGATGGGAACTTGATTCCCGCACGCATACTCATCAATGGTAAAAGCATTTATTACGATAGAACAAAACACAGGTATGACTACTACCATGTATACCTTGAGAACCATGAAATCATTATTGCAGATGGCGTCGAAACCGAGAGCTATTTGCCAAGACTGCAAGATATGACAATCGATACCACGGATGCACTCCGTCACGCCCAGCGCCTGATCGTTCCTGCGGCTCCGATCAACACGGCACGCCAATTTGTGGAGCCGATTTTTCATCGCATTGCAGAGCGCGCGGGCATTGTGCCGTCACCCCTCGCCCAGCTCGGTCAGTCGGGTCTTTGCCTGCGCCTCGCCGATGGCACGGTCCTTCAGGCAGAGAGCCGCAATAAAGGGCGCTATGTTTTCCGCCTGCCCGCCGATACCCGACGCGTTACGCTCATGAGCGAGGCGGTTCGCCCATGCGATCTCTACGGTCCCTTCGTTGATGACCGGCGTGCACTCGGTGTGCTGGTCGGGCACATTGCAC
Source organism: Colias nastes (assembly GCA_907164665.1). Taxonomy (NCBI): domain Eukaryota; kingdom Metazoa; phylum Arthropoda; class Insecta; order Lepidoptera; family Pieridae; genus Colias; species Colias nastes. Next base: position 6,379 of record CAJQZM010041012.1, on the reverse strand, counting down.
TGGAAAGCAACACGCAGTCCGTTCCTGTCGAAAGCCATCTGCAGGAACGCCCCCTTCAGGGCTGGTATGCCGATCGTGGGGAAGCATGCCGCTGGACCAACGGTCAGGGCACTCTGTCCCTGCCCACCATCGCTGACGGCGTCTCGACCCTGAGCATTGAGGTTCTGAACGAACCGGCGCAACAGGATAACAATGCGGATTCCGGTATTTCGGACGCTGCAGCCTGATCGCCCATTCGAAACCCGACGGCATCGCCTGCGATGCCGTCAATCATTCTGTCTTCGATCGACCATGCTGAGATCGATTACGCCGGGACGCGGGCATGGACATCACATGATGCAGCGCGCCCCCTCCACGGCCGCGCACGTACAAACCGCATCATGTGCGATAGCGTGGGCGATCTGGTTCGGACCGCGCCCTGGCCCGGACTGCTGCTCCGTCGCCTGAAAAAAAGATCAGCGGGAGGTCGCCTTGCTCACGGCGCTCTCGGCCAGACGGGCATCCGTCTCTCCCTCGCCGCCACTCAGCCCGATTGCCCCGATTGCCATACCGTTCACGATGAGCGGAACGCCACCTCCTGCGGGAAGAACGTTAGGCAGGCTTGCGATCATGGTCTTGCCAGCATGAAGAGCATTTTCCATGTCCTCGGTTGGCCGTTGAAACAGGACAGCCGTGCGCGCCTTCAATATTGCCAGATCGATGCTTCCAAGCTGGGTTCCGTCATCTTTCTTGAACGCTACGAGATGACCGCCGGCATCGACTACGGCAACAGCCACTTTTTCACCGCGCTGTTTTGCAAGCATCAGAGCGCGATCGATATAATCTAGAGCTACGGCAAGCTGCATCGGGCGTCTTTCTTTCCATCGTGACAGCCCGGACTATAGGGATAAAAACAGCCTTGTCCGGTCACGCCATCGAGATGATTGTGACGACGCTTTCCCGTACTTCGACCTTTCCCATCATCGTAAACGTTTCCTGTCCTGCGCGAACCGGGAGCGGGCTGTTTGTCGATATGGCCCGGTGGATTAACGCCTTGTCACGTTTAGTGGTGAATAAATCCCATACCCGTCTGCAATGCCGTTCGTGCCAACTCGGTCCATAATCCTCCACCCGGTCGGCCGCTCCCATGAGATGGGGACGCAGCTCGACTTGCCGTAGAGTCGTCCGTAGAGGCAGTGCCACTGGCGGCGCCGTCGTCGATATCGGGCTTTGGGCGTTGTGCGCACCCCGATACGATGAGCATCATACAGACCATAGCCAGCCATGTACGATGTTTCGAGAGGCACGGCACAACCTGGCGGTTCGGGCAAAGCACCCTCTCGACCCCACTCTCAGCAAAGCGTTCATGACGGCCCGGAGGCGCATCTTCTACGTTTCGGTGCGCTGCCCTCACCGCTCCCATCTTCCACCATCAGGCGGTGGCGGAGGTGGGGGGCACCCACGCGGTGGGCGATGATCTGCCCTGCCCTCGTTTCCCGGAGGGGGGCCACGTTTATCGTCACCCTCTGGTGGCGGAGGAGGCGCTCCTCTGCCGGGAGGGCCGCGCCCGTCATCTCCATCCGGCGGTGGAGGCGGGCGTCTGCAACGATGCTCATTCTCTCTGCCCCGGGCGGTTACGGCCTCACTTCCGCCGTAACCGGGCGAGGCCGTATAAACCTGTCCATTATAGACCGTGCTACCGTAGCCTGCGCTGCTTCCTGCGTTGCTCTGGGCACGCGCCACGGCAAGCGGCCAGAAAAACAATACCGAGAACAAGGCAGAACTCAAAAATCGGCGTCGCATGTACTCAGGTCATCCAGCAGGTTCTTTTATGGCAATACCTTCTGACAGTCCTTTTCGCGCTGGACGAGGAACGAATGGAAAGAGACTGTAACAGCCATCTACCGGATTCAACCAAGAGCTCTGACAAGCCGGACGCCGAAAGAGCATGACATGAACATCACGAACGCCTTTTGACTGTCATTCCAGCGTTGTTCCTGTGCTGCATTGTCGCAGCTCCGGATGCAGGATGGGAGGACGTGACACGATGTTGCGTTTTTTAATTGCACCGACAAGCCAATACGGCATGCTGAGCACCTTCATCGGATCATCCGGGATGAATGGAGTGGGACGGAAATGAACACAACATCGCTGCATCCGTGTGTCATCGCCCTTTTAGGCATTTCTTCTTACAGAATTATCGAACCCTTCACCGCACCGGGATATTTCCTCAGTTTCCAGCCCTATCTCGCCGTTCTTATCGGCGCCTTGGGGGGATGGCTCATGAGCACGCTTGTGACTCTCACTGGGCGGTGCCTTAAAAACGCCCGTTGAAACGCGTTGACGGTCATCGAGCAGAAAAACCGCTGACATCTTGCAGCGTTCAGCTTGACCATTTCATCAGCATCAGACCCGACAGAATCAACGCAGCTGCCGCACAGCGTGTCAGGCTAAGCACCTCTCCGAACAGGATAATACCGGCAACAAATGCGCCGATCGCGCCAATTCCTGTCCAGATCATATAGGCAGTACCAAGAGGCAGGACTTTCATGGCCCACCCCAAAAGGCCGACGCTCACAACCATACCGACAAGCGTCACAAGGCTTGGCCAGAATCTGGTAAAACCTGCTGACTGCTTCATGGCAGCCGCCCAGATTATTTCACACAGTCCAGCAAGAAACAGGGCAATCCATGCCATGACGCACCTCCAGAAGCGGGTTCCGCCGGGCCGTCCCGGTCTTGAAGCTCGCATGGAGGCAGGAACGTCGTCTCTGCATGTGGCATGCTAGCCGATCGCGACCACAGTCGCAATGGATGGAGAACTGCTTCCCCCTGTCAGAGCGATCCTGACAGAATGGTTCCGACAGGAAGATTCTGACAGCGAACGTCACCACACAGCCTCAATCGATAAAAACGGCCTGCCCCTTGGAGCAGACCGCTTTCATCGTTCTCCTGTCAAAACCCCGCATGACAAGCCGACGTATTCGACACAGGTCGATCTGTCTCAACCCTTCGCTCAGGGTGCGGAGCGTTCAGGGCGAGCCGCCTTCAGAGCGTCTGGCGGCACATGGTTTTGTCGAGCGTGTAGATTTCGAGGCTATCGATGGTGAAACCCGTTCCATCAGCCGTCAGGCGCAGCCTGTCGAGCGGCTTTTCCGGATAGACGAGCGCCGTAGCAGTTTCGAGATGCTCGTTGGCGTAGAGCTCGAACGCGCATCCGTCGAGGAACAGACGCAGGTCGAGCGTCCGGGCATTCGGATAGAACGCCGTGTTGATCGGTGCAGCAAAACGGCCGGTGAAGAACGGATGATCGAAACCATGCAACTTGCTGCGGTCGAGCCAGATCTGGGTTGAGGGCGCATCGTACCCTACGGAAAGCTTCTCGCCTTCCTCATTGGCAAAGGCCAGTTCGAAGCGATTGATGACCGGACCGGAATGCGACGGATCGGTCTGTCGGTCTTCATCGACGGTCAGACGAATCACGACTTCCACGGCCTTGCCGATGGGCAAAGCAATTTCCCGTCGCGATGCAGCGGCCAGATGACAGGCTGTTTCGCACAGAACCGGATGGCGCAGGGCCTCGACCCCACGCGGGATCTGAACCAGACGGGGATAGCCGTTCGGATCCTGACGGATGGACATGCTGCGCGGCAGAGACATGGCACCGCGCCATTCTCCAGAGGGCAGCTCCTGACAATACTGCCAGTTTCCCATCCAGGCGATATTCACGGCCTCGTCGTCCGGCATATTGCTCCAGACCTGGAGCGCATAGGCATCCTTCGCGAAATCGGTCATGCGCAGAATACCGTCGCAGGGCGTGAATGCCGTACCGTCGAAATCGCCGATGAAATACTGTGTGACACTCCCGCCCATCGGGCTACCGGGATTGATCGAAACGAACAGCACCCAGCGCAGCGCGCCTGATTCATCCCTGATCTGAATCAGGTTCGGACACTCGTAATTGACTGTCGGCAGACCTGCCGGGCCGAAGTGACTGAGATGGGTCCAATGCTTCAGATCGGTCGAGCCATAAAACCCGATGCGATGATGATCCACCTCGGCAACGGCCATGACCCATTTGCGCGTCGGCGCATGATAGACGACCTGCGGATCGCGAAAATTCACCTCACCGATATCGAGCACAGGATTGCGCGCATATTCCTCGAAGCTCTGTCCGTTATTGGTGCTGATCGCCAGATACTGGCTTTGTCGCGTGGGTAGCGAGCGGGTGTACAAGGCGGCGATATTCGTGCCGCAACCATTGGGAAACAGCCCCGAGCTGTTATTGCGGTCGAGCACAGCACAGCCTGAAAAAGCCTGCCCGTCGATCGTATTGGGCACGGCAATCGGCTGATCTTTCCAGCTCAGCAGATCGGTACTGGTCGCGTGCCCCCAACAGATATTGGCCGAATATGCGGCATCGGGGTTATGCTGATAATAAAGATGATATTGCGTCCCATCGAAAACGAGCCCGTTGGGATCGTTCATGAACCCTGTCGGTGGGGTGAAATGAACTGAGGGCCGATACAGCACACTCTTCTTGGAAAGTGCACATTCTTTTTTCCTGTCAGTCATATTTTTCCCGGAAAAATTGAAATTGTTTTTGAAAAAATCGTCCGCTTAGGTGCAGATCGCTTAATTTATTTAGTGGCAAAATGCCAATTTGTCAATCATTCGTTAAGACTACATGCATTGCATGACGAGTTTCCGTGCCAGACAATGCGCACATAACTGGTACAGGCAGCACGATTATCTGCCTCAAACCGGTAACGGCAACGGGCCGTCAGATGCCGAGGACGCATGAAAGAGCGTCGTCAACACCGCACGATTTCACTATCCGTACCCGCCAAGGCTCTTCAACAGCATCGAGCCCTCCCCGCAACACAGACCAGGCCATGGATCGCCCGTCAGTCCATTTTCATTCAAGTCTCTTTGCACAAACCCAGACAAACACGCGACCGGTTCTACCCAATGAATAGCAAGTCGCGGCATTTTCCGATTTCCGACGTCCATTACCGCCAATCTCTTTCTTGCCGATCGGCGTCAGATCGTCGGACAAGGCAGGTCCTCACGGCTCGTCCCTCTCCTCACGAAAAGAGCATGACAAGCAACATACAAACATTGCCAGACCGATCCGGTTAAATACCTTACATATACCCGATACCGACTACCTTCATCTCCATGTTCCACAATAATAGTGATGTAACAGATAAGTCATGATCCTGTAATCACCGGATTTCCAGAACATAGGTGAATACGATTCGCTCCATGCGCTATCAATTTATTTCTTAATGTGTCGCCTGAATGACACACAGCCGCGAGCCTCCGTGTCTATAAGAGCCGACCGGAAAAAGCAGTTCTCCAATAACAAACAAGTTCGGCAAATAACTGCAAATCCATGCAGCAAGCCAACCATATCTAATTGCGGATCTTGTTTCCAATATTGAAGGAAGAGGATAATGGGTGACGCTACTCTCAACTTTTGGAACCAGTCGGCCAATGGATCCACGCCGTGGGGCGCGACCTACACCATTACTGTCGGGTCGAATTTCCTCGGCGGACAGATCAATGCTGGTGGCCTTTTCCCCAACACCGGATTTAGTATCCAAGGAACCCTTATTGTCGATGCATCCAATGCGACCGGGGGATGGAGCGCTTCTGTAGGAAGCTATGGGAGCGCCAACTATACCGGCGCCAATATTGGCACCACCGGTACACTCGTGCTCAAGGGCAATGGTACGCAGGGCTTTGCTGACCCGACACTTGCGACCGCGGTTAACAGTAATTTCTTCAATATCGCCGGACAAACAACAAATTACGGCCAAATAATCATAGAGAATTGCTCTTTATTTAACTACAAGGGCACCAGCACCATCTCAGGAAACGGTGTCATTACAATGAACAACGTGACAATACCCACCGACTGGGGAGGGCACCAGTATTGCTACTGGAGCACGTCGTTCATGAATATCTCCGGTCAGACGATCAATATGACCAACTCCCAGGTCACCTTCGGTGACAAAAACGGCAACGGGTCGATATCGAACGTCACGATCAATTGCAGCGGTGGCAATAACTACATCGCTATCAACTACGGCATGGCTTCCAACGTGTCAGGTCTGAAAATCCGCGGTTTCGGTGGCGGCGATAAACTTGATCTGGGTTCTTATGGCTATCCGGACTGGTGCAGCTATAATGCGCAGACTGGACAGATAACCATCTCAACTTACGACTCATCAGGCAATGTTCATACGCTTTCCATCGATATTGGCCTTGGCTACGATCCCAATGGTTTTTCGGTGCAGCAGTTTTTCAACGGCGCTTCTGGCGATGCTGGGATCACCTATCTTGCAGCTCCGCCCTGTTACCTGACTGGCACGCTGATCGAAACCGCGCGCGG